>CAUYQG010247190.1:0-23919 GCA_963574415.1 Tarsius wallacei | reverse complement strand
TTAGTGCTTTTACAGACAGAGAGGGAGTGAGAGAGAGAGAGAGAGAGCGAGAGAGAGAGCGCGAGAGAGAGAAGGAATGAAAGAAAGGAGAGAGGGAGGGAAGGAAGGGAGAGAGAGAAGGAAGGAGGAAGGGATAGAGGGAGGGAAGGAAAGAAGCCAAAAGGTAAGAGAGAGAACGAATGATTAGGTAAAAAGATGGAATGAAGAATCAATCATTTGTCACTTAATTTTTTTGAACTATTATTTACTAAAAATCTCTCCTTTACACAGCAATCAGTTAGGCATGACTACATGTTATTCTGTTAAATTTCCTATAATGGAAATGACCATAGTATAAGTTATAAGATAAATTTTTAAGCAGTGGGTAAATTGTATAGATATTTGGGGGACTTTTCCGAAAGTAATATATGCAGAGCTTGTCCATGTATTCCTATGGAAAGGAAACTACTATATATTTCAATGGAAAGGAAATATATATAGGTATAGATATGTGTATTAATAGGGGTGAACATTTATTATAATGCCACAAAGCAAGCTTTACTGGTAGTAGAAACTTCTAAATACAAATCATTAGCCATTATTTCATTGATACAAAGTTTTCTTTCCATGAATGCATTACTATGGAAAATATTTGTATAGTCATTTATTTGGACATAAAAAAGACAAAAAGCTATAACATATATAGAAATTGAGAATTATTTCACAATTTTGTGTATGATAAATACAAGTTGAATAAAAAAATCACCTAATATTAATATTTAATATAAAAGTGACTTTTTATTGATAATGATCTAAAGACATTATCAATAAAGAACAGTTCATGCCTTGTGATTTTTCTAAGGTCAGATGGACCTGGTTTGGGCTTATTGTTTAGCTGTCATGGTGATGTGTTAAAACAGCTTGGAGCTACAATAGCCAACAGAATTGAAAGTTTAAAAACACAATTTAAGTTTTATATTAATGAAATCCTCCTTTACAAGTTCAGCAGAAATTGAATGTTGTTGGAAATGAAATGTTAGTGCAATATTTATTAAATTAGATTTGAGTGCACTACCTTTTTATGTTACTAAAAAATGAGACACAATTATCCAGAAATTGTTTGTCAAATATTAAAAAAAACATTCACAGTTTCTTTCCTGGTCTTGGCATGTGAGCAAATGCTTTATATGTTTATTTTTAAAATTTTGTAATATTATTGCATTCTAAAGAAATCTTACCTCTGGGTTCATAAATCAAGCATACATATATATTTCACGGTGCATTGGCTATTAAGCTGAACATTTTTTAAACTTAGATTTAAACTGATACAAAAAAATCTCTATTAAAGGATACATGTTTATGTAGCTGGTATATCACTGTTACACTACATGATTCCTGCAGTTTGAGAAAACAGTAAGAAGTTACAGAACCTATGAGAGTATGGACTTCACCGTTTTAATTCTGTATTTCTAACAGTAAGTTGAGCCGGGCTTGGTGGCTCAGCCTGTAATCCCGTGCCTTTGGGAGGCTGAGGTGAGTGGATTGCCTGAGCCCGTGGGTTCAAGACCCACCTGGAGAAGCAAGACATCATCTCTACAATAAATCAAAAAAAATTAGCCGGGCGTGGTAGCGCGCGCCTGTAGTTCCAGCTACTTGGAAGGCTGAGGCGGAAGGATCGCCGGAGCCCGCTCCCGGCCACCGCACTCCAGTCTGGGTGACGGAGTGAGACTCCAACTCAAAAAAAAAAAAAATATCAGTGCCCTGACCTAATCCCTGACCCATGCATCTCCCTAACACCAAGGACCTGCCCCACAAACATCCACAGCTGGTAACACTCAGCTCTACTTCTTGTAGCTACTTAAAGCTTTCTTTGCTTCATTTTTAATTTTTTTTTTTCCCAAAGCTGAATGGCAGCTTCCCAGGGGAAAATATAACCCAAGATAAAAGAGCTTTACCACTAAAGGAAAAAGTACAATTGAAAATATCCCTGGTTCCTATTTATGTTTTGAATTCCAATAAGAACACAATTCATCAGTGGCTTCCAAATCCCCAGAACTTGCAACTCCCTGACATTTGGGGTTGTAATCACAAACAAATGAGGGTCTGTGGGGTCTGCTGTATAGCCAGCCCAGGAATGCGTACAGAATGGGTTTGTGGGCCACTTCCCCCAAATGGGCTGTGGAAGAACTTTTTTTGTTGTTTTTTTGTGCTTCAGAGACCCCAGAGTAGAATTCAGCATTTCACATTTCATTCTTAAGTTGAACAAGCCCCTTTTCTATGGGAAACTCAAGAATGTTAGAGATTCCCTCATCTCAACATAGTTTTGAGCCTGGTCTAATCCCTTATCTCTTTACCCGCTTGGCTCATGCTGTTTTAATTTCAGTGGAACAGCCAGCCTCTGAGATCCCTGGCTCTGGCCTCCTCTCTTCAACGGGTCCCTCTGGGCCTCTGAGCTTCATGTCTTCAACAGAGATCTTGTGAGATAATGTTTCCAAATTTGTTTTCCAGAGCCTCAACCCCTGGGAGCAGACTAGGCTGGGTTTTGTCAGTCTTCTCCCACCCCTCCCTCCCTTCTCTTTCTCCCCCTCCTCCCCCACCCCTCCTCCACCAGCAGTTCCTTCCCCATGGCTCCATCACTCACTGCTGACCTCAGAGAAGCCACACAGGCTTTTTTGGTGGGGGTGCTGAGCTAGTAAGACTCAGAGGTGCCAAAAGCCAATTTCAAAAGCCAGTTTCCAGATTCCTCCATCTCTCACTAGTCCCTGACAGATTTGAGGATTTTCAAGACTTTGTCAATGCACAAAACCTCTCTTCACCCATTCCCGTCCTTGGAGATCTTCCTCAAAGGACCAGCCCCTGTTGACAAGACTATTTTTCTTCTTGGTAAGGGAGCTAGACCTGATCTGCCTTTGTGCTACACAGCACTGCTAAACACATGGTGGCCTCAACAAACCCCCAGGACTAAGTGAAACTCTCACTCCACTTCTGATATCCCAGTGGCCTGAAAAAAATCTGTGCAGACGGGAGGGGGCTGTCTTCCTAGGTGACCCACCCTCCAGGGTGGTCCCCTCCCTTCCTATAGACCCAGGCCCTATGACCACTCCCTGGATTGCAGGGCATGCAAGAGCATCTGCTGAAGTGAATGAACTGACATCCTTGACAATTCCACGCTCTCGAGCAAATCAGATGAAAAGGCACAAAACTCAAGGATGGATCACGTTATGCTTCAGGACCAGGACTGCTTGGGACCCAGGCTCACAGGCTGTAGGATTCCATTAGACCTTCAAGTTATGATCAGGTTTCCCATCGGACCCTCCACTCGCTGATCAGCATACTTCATGTATAGGAGCTGTCAGAGGGAATGAAGGACGGAGAATTCCAACAGCATGTTTCCCAGATGCAGACACTCACACCCAGAGTACACGATTTGCAAAAAGTCACATTGGAGTCATTCATGTACTGGATTCAGTATGCACTTTGGAAACAGATGCTAGGAGCCAGGGAATGAGAACTCCCTGTCCTCAAGAGAGTCCCTATCTAATCAGGACATGAGCTTCTAATCCTGGCTTCTCCCACATTCAGGCCCCAGCCCAGACCCGAGGCCCAGCAACACCTGAGTGCACTTTCATTAGGCATCACAGATCACTCGGAGTTGGAGAATCCTTAAAATGTGCACAGAATGGGATGTGAGGATGAGGAGGAGCAGATGGGCCATACAGAAGGATAGAAGGGCAGGTGGAACCAGGGGAGTGAAGTAATGAATTTATTCATTCATTCAGCATATGTTCGGGAGAGCCTGTCATGTGCCGGCACCTCTCCTGGGTGCTGGGACCATGGCAGCGAACAACACAGATTTTTAAATCCTCATTCTCATGCAGATGGTGGGCCTTGATCTCCTTGTAGAGCATCCAGATTGGTGAAGAAATGAGGGAGGGAAAGTACTATGGTTTGAATGCTTGTGCCCTCCGAAACTGAATGAACTAATCTATCCAGGGGTTCATAAGTTATCATAGGAGGAAGGACTGGTGGCTTCTAAAGAGGAAAAGAGATCTGAGTAGCACACTCAGCCCCCTCGCCATGTGATGCCCTGTTCCACCCCCAGAACTCTGCAGAGCGTCCCCACCTGCAAGAAGGGCCTTACCAGATACAGCCCCTCAATCTTAGATTTCTCAGACTCTGTACAACATAAATTCTTTTTCGTTATAAATTATTTATTTTCAGATATTATTTTATAAGCAACAGAAAATGGGCTAAGACAGAAAAGGGTATCTAAGGAAAGGGAATAGCAATACAAGATGAGAGAGGCTTAAGAGGTAAATGAAGAATGGCTGGCTCTACTGAGCAAGAATGAGGGAGGGTAGTAGATACATGGAGAGTAAGTGAGTCTGGAGACTGAGGCTTCTGCTGCAGATGCTGAGAAGGAATGGTGGGAGGAAGAGGAGGAAGAACCGAAGGAACAGGGAGTTTAAGATATGGGCTGCAAAGTGCATCGTAGATGATGACAAGATCCAGATTGTGACTGTGGCAAGTTGCCTTGCAATGGAAGAAAAGCTCGGGGTGGCAGGTGCAGCTTTCAGAGAAGGCGAGTCCATGACCTGCCCATCCACCTCAAAGGAAATAACACACAGTCCTGTTTTTGCACCTTCCAACCAAGGAAAGGACAAATTGTTATCAGTTGTGAAATAAAACTAACCGTTGTTACCACTTCAAGCATTTGGGGTTTGTTTTCTTTCTCTTTAAACGAATGTAAACATGGACAAATATGTGTGTATCCCAGTTTCCCTCAGAGAAACCAAGCTGTTGATAAATTTTCTTAACAAAGTATCTTCTTTTCTGTAACTAGTATGAAATTGAAAGAATTTTCTAAAACTGTACCCACTTATTCCATGTTCTACTCCTCTAGCTACCTGAGTAGGGTGATTATTTTTGGTTATACCAAGAATGGCAGTCTTGATCTGGGGATTTTTATATACCTAAAATCACCTGAAATATGCAGGTTTGCCATTACAATGTGTCCTGAAAATAATACACTGATAAACTCCATGCTCTTCCTTGAATATTTGTTAAAGTCTGGTTCTTAATTATAGCTTTGCATAGCAAACAATGGTTACACAAGTTTCTTGATGTTTTGGTGTGTTTTCCTTTGCCTTATTTTACAAATTAGATTGTGGTTTCTAAAATGCCTTGAATTCCTTTAGGGACTTATGTTATTTGTGTAGATGAATATCTCTACCCATTAGGCCTGGAAGCTGATGCTAAAACTGCTGACCAAAAGACAGATGCATCTGTAACCCTTGTCTCCCCAGAAGCTACTGTTAAGAAGATAAAAATAGCTGAAGGACCAAATTTACAATCACAACAACATTTGGTGCTAGCGTCAGTGCGGTTTCTTTGCCAGGGCTCTGTGGCCTCGCCCTCACCGGTTCCCCAGTGTGTCTGAATGTATAGGGGACCAACTAAGGACGGGGCCTTATGTGTGTAGCACAGAGGAGAGTTGGGAGGTCCGTGTTTGCATCTTTGGTCTCCCACTTGTGTCAACCCTTCAGTTTCCCCAGTGCCTCAACAGAACGCAATGAGAAAGGTATTCCTTCCCCCTCCTCACTTCTCCAAAAATCTGGACCCCATGTAAGGAGATCAAGGCCCCAAACAACAGAGTTGTTTTTTGTTTTTAAATCTAGTTTTGTTTACCACCATGGTCCCAGCACTCAGGAGAGGGACTGGCTCATGACAGGCTCTTCTACATATCCACTGAGGGAATGAATTAATCCATTACTTCACTCCCTTCATTCTACCCACTCTTCTCTACTTCCCACTGCATGGCCCAGCTGCTCCTCCTCATCCCCCCCATCCCACTCTGCATGCATTTTTCAGGAATCTCCAACTCCAAGTGGGCCTCAGGATAATCTGTACTGTCTAAAGTGCACTCTAGGTCTAGCCCTGGAGATTCTCACTCAGGTCTGGGCTGGGGACCGGGTGTGGGAGAGGCCAGGTTTACAAGCTTGTATCCCTGATTAGACAGGGATTTCCCTGAGAACAGAGACTGTACCTCTAGGAGTTCTCACCCTCTGGCTCCAGTACCTGCTTCATAAGTGTTATGTCTAAGTTCTGGTGCAGAGCACGTGGTCACCAACGGTGGCTGTGCACCCAACACACTCCCAACATCTACAGACCTTCTCCCCAGACTGTCTGGATCCTAAGCGATGCTAGATCTTGTAGTCCACAGAGGCACTTTACCCATTTTACTCCAAAACATCTCCCACGGAGGAAAATCCCCTAGGCTCCAGAGGATCTGGCCTACAGGAAGAACGAGGGAATTCCTGACTTCAGCATCCCTTAAGCTATGGACACAGGGTCCACTTTGGGACACAGGCACTCCCTGCCTCCCCAGTGCCCATATAGGAAGTGGAGCTGCATTCTCTTAGTTCAGGCCTGTCACCCCAGGGGTTCGGGAGCCCAGCAATCAATCCCAAAGTCCTCTTCCCTGCTCCTCCTAGAGGGCCCTCAGACCTCAAGTTGTGGCAGAACAAACATTCTGGCCGAACACCCTAGCAACCCTGAAGCAATACGGTAGCATGTACACGGGCCCAAGTAGTCCTGGGAAACAAAGTTTTGTCCCTGTGATCTATACAATTTTCAGAAGGAAAACAGCATGTTTTATAGGAAACCGCATGGTGCTTGGAGACCTAAGATCATGGTTTGAGATTCATCCCCTTCTCTTGCTGGCTTTGTGACCTAGTTTCTCTCAATCATAGTTCCCTCATCTGCAAAAGAGCATATTAGAAATAAAGTTTTTGTCAGAATTACACACAAATGTAAAGGCCTATGTAAACATTGACAAAATTAGTCTACATCAGAACATAGGTGAGCCTCCGGTACTGATTACTGATGAATCCATGTTTACCTTCCCTCCTCTGAAATCCATGTCTCAACCCCTGGCTCATATCACTGTGCTATTCAACAAAAAGGAAGTATAAACGACATGCCTTCGTATTTTAACATCCTGACAAATTACTTAATGGAAGGCAGAGAAGGCTGTGACTGTTGGGAGTGAAACAGGTTTCACAGCAAGTTGCAGATCGCCGAGTTTCCCAGGTCTGCTTCCAGTTTCCATGGAGAGGCTGTGCTCGGAGCACACACCTGTCTCCTGCCGTGTTGCATCCGAGTCAGCTCTTGATTTTACATTCACAGGCTTTCTCTTAGAACACTTTCACTCTGCTACTACATGACCCCCTCTTGTGCAGAGGAGTTTGCCACAAACTATTTATCAACATAGGTCTGTGCACATAATTGCATTGTCTCCGAGGCTTGGCACATCTACGCAAATAGCTTTGATTAGTTTCAGTCTCTCTTAATAGTAACAGTTGTGTCTGCCAAGGGAGGCTAGGCTTGAGCTTAGACTAAACCAATTAGTGGCAAGATCTCCCACTCTCCCGCCTTTCTGCTCTGCCCGTGCATCAATGCCCAAATTTGTAGCATGAACAATCTCCATGATGGCTGTGCCAAGTTCTGAGCCAGGACATTCAAAGCCCTGCCTGGCTACGGCCTGCACTGAGTCTGGCTACCTCTGCTAAAAACCACCTTTAATGTAAGATGGCCCTCTGAGTGTTTCCACTGCTTATATCTCAGGTGAATGTTGGCCTCTAATACTCACCCAGGAGAGCCAAGTTGCATAATGTTTTTTAAAATGTTCTTTCAGTTATGTAATATTCTTTAAACTGAATATGTAAAAGTCCCAAGTTTTAGATTAGTACCAAGAAGAAGCACTGGCAAAAGTGGAGCTCTGGGGTGTGTGTCAGCTGGCAAATCATCTGGAAATGAAGGTGGCTGCCTTGCCACCACCAGTCCCTTTGAGCTGGCTGGGCCTCCGAGTAGGGACTCTAGAGATGACTGGTTATCTCCTGTTTATTGGAGCTCATTGACTGGAAAACATTACTGGGTATCGAACTGGCACAACTCTGTCTTGAAATGACTAAGCTTACACAAGTAGGGTGAGTCACAGCACTGCCACCTCACAGCCATAGGCCCCAGGTGCGAGGTTGTATTACCTTGCTTAAAGTTCAGGCCTCATCCAAGTGGGATTCAAGGCAGCCTATTCCCACTTCCTTTATTAGGAAGGAGGTGATGAAGGTGGATGGTGATTTTACCACCTGGGGATGTGAGATTTTACTGCCTGCCTCTTATTCATAATTTCTGACATAGATTTGGCAAGCCTGTGGGTGCTTTTGCACCTTGCTTACAGCCAGAGCTGTCTAACACTTAGAGAGATTTTTTTTTTTTTCTTATTTGGTCACTAGATTCCAGTTTCAAAACCACAGATGATAGACTCTCAATGACCAGCATCTTTCTCCTCCCTTTATTTTATTTCCAAGTAAGAAGGATAGTAGTGGTAGGGTACATTTTTATTCAATTAGCTAAAAGGCTTGTGTCTGCTTCTGTTGCCCATAAATTAATGCCCATTGCAATATGCCATGTATAGCATAGTCACAATGTGAGATTAACATGTCAAAACTAAAGCTTCTGCTTCATCATCAGGCACTGTCCTGTCCAAAGATAGCAAGAAACTGAACAGACCAAGAACAAAGATCTGCAGATCATGTAACATCACAGCAGCAAAATCAAGTTAGCTGTGACAAAGGAAACACGTTCAGTCCCCAGCTAAGATGAGCCACAGCTGAACTGAAGGCTCCCATGGCTCTGCTGAGAATGAGTGAGGGTACTGTGGAAACTGGGAGAGCCATTCAACCCAACCTGACAGAGTGAAGCATGGAGGTGGTCCTGGATTCAGGTCTACTAGGGTCTTCTAGGAGTTGGCCAGGTGATGGGCGTGAGCTCAACACTTGCAGCAGCAAACGTGAAAACAGGAAAGAGAAACTATGAGTAGCTCAGCCAGGGTACTAGAGAGGAAGGCAGCATGAGTCAGGAAGGGTCTGCACCAACTACATGAAGAATTTTAAGCAGAGGAGCAGCATGATTGGAAGTAAGGTTTTTCTTTTTTTTTGAGTCGGAATCTCACTCTGTCGCCCAGGCTGAAGTACAGTGGCACGCTCACAGTCACTGCGGCCTCGACCTACTGGGTTCAGGTGATCCTTCCGCCTCAGTCTTCCAAGTACCTGGAACTACAGGCTTGCGCCACAATGTCTGGCTAATTTTTTGGATTTATTGCAGAGATGAGGTCTCACCAAGTTGCCCAGGCTGATCTCGAACCCACGGGTTCAGGCAATCCTCTCACCTCAGCCTCCCAAAGTGCTGGGATTATAAACATGAGCCACCACGCCCAGCCAGAAGTGAGGTTTCTAAAGCTCACTCTGATGGAGGAGGAAAAGAAGGCAAGAACGGAAGTGGAAAAAGTGGTAGGGAAGCCAGGAGAGAAATGTTCTCACTTATAAGTAGGAGATAAATAATATGTACACATGAACAGAGAATGGAATACTAGCCACTGGAGAATCGGAAGGGTGGGAGGGGCAGGAGTAATGAGAAATTACTTAGTAGGTACAGTGTGCATTACTTGAGTGATAGCTATGCCAAAAGTCCAGATTTCACCCCTATGCAACATATCCATATACAAAATTGCACTTGTACCCCTTAAATGTGTGCCAATGTTTAAAAAAGAAATGTGGATTACCTGAAATCCTGGCAATGGTAATAATAATGAAAACAGGCAGAGGAGGTAGAGGATGGAGTTGGTGAAGGGCAGGGGTGTACTTGGTCTCCGAGGCTTCTGCCTTGGGCATCAGGGAGACCTTAGAGCCAGGCACACAGGATGGGGAGCAGGGAGGGAGGAAGAGGTGATGATGAGTTCCATTTGACACTTGTTGAACTTGAAGCTTTCCCCTTGGATGCAGCATGCACACATGTGGGTGACTGCATGTGTCTGGGTCATTGTAACACCCTCTGTGCCCCACCATCCTGGTCCATGGAAAATTTATCTTTCACAAAACTGGTCCTTGATGCCAAAAAGGTTAGGGACTGTTGATCTAAAGCTTTCTCTGAATTCACACAAACACAGAGGAAAGGCATCTGTGCACACGGTGGAAATGCTACATAGTTTGTGAGATTAAAAAGACAACAATCTTTAAAATTCCGATATAAATGACTATAGTCAACTTCTAAAAGTTCCATGAAGGAGAAACTAAGTACCATTATACATTCTGACAGAGCTGACTGGTAGTGATCAATTTTGCTACATGTTTAAAAGCATCAAGATTCAGGGAGTCAAGCTATAAATAGTTGACAGTTCCTATGCTGTGAAAAGGCAGTCCAGAGATACAAAAAGGTACATGATGACCCATATCCTCAAAGAGTTGGTGATTTTAAAGGGCATTCATGAACACACATAGCTGTAATTAAAGGTATATATTTCATAAGTACTGTTAGCCAATTATCAGCCAAACCCTGGGGGCGGGAGAGACTAATTCTGATTGGAGTGGTGACAAACCATGAGGGACTTCATGGGCCCAGGGTCACATGAGCTTGAGATGCTCTATGAGTCAGATCGGGCCTCAGAGGACAAGCAGGATTCATTCTAAATTCCACATGGAGTCTTCCCGACATCATGAAATAAAAAGGTCACAATCAAGTCTTAAGTGTTCACGTAGGTCAATCCATATGAAACAGCCATTTTTATAGGTTAAACAAATGGTTGAATATCAGCAATTTCAAGGAGTTCAGTCTGAGGCCTCAGCTGGAAGAACTGTACGCCCCCAGCCTTCTGAAGAGGGGTGGCTTGTGGTTCACTTCAGTATCTTGACATTAAGTCCTGAAGGTGTAACCGCATCAGCCCAATTTGGTTCAACTTTTAGGTGACAGCGCTAAGTTGTTTTTTCAGTTGCCCTGGACCCCAGGTTGAAGGTCATATAACCTGAGCGTGCCCAGATGAACCAAGTATGCAACCATAGGGGGACCCTAAGTGCTGGGACAGAGACATAGGAACTAAATTAAGAAGTAGACACAGCACGGCAGAATCCAGGATCCAATCAGAACATGCCTCATTACCCTCTGACTATAAAACCAGCCCGAATCCCCAGCTCAAGGAGACAGATGTGAGCATTTCCTCCTGTCTCCTTGTCAGTCAACTAGCAATAAGTGTTTCTCACTGCATAAACCGGATGCTTCATGTTTGTCTTTTTATTGCATGCAGGCAAACAGACCCAATTCAGTTCAGTAACAAAGGAACAATATTCTGCAGAACCCATTCTCTCTCCTGGATCAAATGTATGTGTTTTGAAGCCTATGGACAGTTTTTACAACCCATCAGTGCTATCTGCCTCCCCCCCCCCCACTTCCCAGTCTTGTGGACATTAAAAGAAAATCAATAGGATTAAGTCACATTTCTGATAGCAAATGCTCCTGACAGGCCTTGCATCCTAAATTCTCACTACAACAAAAGCTCTTAAGCGTCTGCAGCTTCTGGGGAATCCACATTAACTTTTCATCCAATCTTTTGTGGGGTAGATTAATCACAAGAGCTGCCCCATAAACCCAGCCCCACTTTGCAGAAACTTACCCCATGTTGAAAAACTCAGTTTGAACCCAGCCCTGCACCCTGCAGGAGAATTCTCTAAGGCTGGGCTGAGTCAGTCTTTTTGAAGCACATGTGCTCTTTGGAGCTGACTGATTACTGGCGCTGTCAACTGATGAGGATGTAACGATTCCCCGAAGCTGAGGTCATGAACCTAGAGCATATTTTAAAAAATGTATTAGAGAACCATTTCAACATCCGTGTGGGAGTGAGGAAAAAAATTGTTGATAAATAATTTAAATGGTTGCATTTTGGCCCTGCCCCAGGACTGTGAACACAACCACAGCATGATGATGGGATTATTGTGCATAATCTATTAAAATTCACCCCACAAATGACTTTTTTAAAAAGGAGAACCTCATTCCAGAGTTAGAAAGAAAAATGTTTTGGAAACCCAAAGATCTCATAAGCATTTTCAGACATTACTTCATTGGCCTCTGCAGCCCTTTTTATGGCTCCCGTTTGGCTCAGTTCAGGGGCTCCAGCAAAGGAGGGAGGTGGCAAAGGTCACACCCCTGCATTGACAGAGACATGCCCCACGGAGGATGACACACGCTTTATGACAGCTGAGAGAAAACACTGTCTCAGCAGTTTGGCACGAGACCCCAGGCTGCTTCCCCTCTCTTCCCACGGTGCCAAATGTAGGCAGGAGACAAAAAAAAAAATACTCTTAGGGCTGACTTCTGCAATCAGAGAGTGTGGTGGTGTGGAGCCCAGGAGACTCTCATCAGAACAGAGCACCTTGGGTGGGCTGGTGAGAGTATTTGGAGAGGACTCCAGGCCCTGGGTCATTTCAACTAGATCAACCCCAATTACTAAACTATAGTCCAACTTCCCACTCCTACACAGGAGGAAGGAGAGCCCCAAGGGGGTGAAGGGCCTCTTCAAAGGTCACAAAGAGGGGCGGTAAAAAGCCAAATAGATCTCGTCCAAAAAACTGGGGACCAAAAACTGAGCAAGCAGAAAGGAGATAAATGGAGAAAAAAGGGAAGACTGAAAAAAAAAAGGCAGAAAACAAAGGTTGTAAATGTAGGATGCTTTTGTGTCCCCACCAGTGTGCTTCTTTGTGGCACAGTGTGGGGGGGGCACCTGCGCCTTGGGAGGTGGGAGGTGTCTCGAGGCATTTGTGAGAAGCCTGAAACACAGTCACTGCTCTTATAAAAATGAAAACCTCGGGAATGGAGCACCACACCTGTCCCAGGGGCACTGCACACCTGGTCTCAAAAAGTGGTCCCCATTTTATCAATGAGTGAACTGCTGCTGCCAAGCCAGATGGTGTCCTCTCCTGCACCCTTGCACATCAACCCATGCAGCAAGGGGGTCATGGATGCCCTGGGTACCTGCCTGGAAGTGCAGGTGGGAAGGCAGGTAAAAGGCACCAGAACAAAAGCCAAGGATGTCTGAGTCCTGGGCCACATGTGATATGATTTCTTCCTTTTTGTGATCCTAAACAAGAATCTTCTATTGAGTTTAAAACAGAAAAAATAAGGCAGCTGAGAGGGAAGTAACATTATCTTCTCCAACATTCTAACCTTAAATGTTCCTTTTTTATCCTGGGATTGAGTGTGGGGCTTTGGGGGTGGGGGGGAGAAAGGGATAGCACTGTTTTTAATTGAGTGATAGATGGTAAAGATTTCCTGGATTTAGGGAACTTGAAGGAAAGAGTAGGAACCAGCACTAGGGTACCATGTGATGAGGTAGTGTCAGCCTCCCAGGGTGTGAGTGAAGAGGGTGCAGGGGCCACGCAGCACCAGTCCCCAGCAGGGTCTCCCGCATCACATCACGCTGCTGTCCCCCTCCCTTGGGACACAAACAGCATTTGTCCTGTGGGCGCAGGTGTATGGTCAGAAACCAGGATGAACAGTAAAGAGAAAGTCCTCCAGCCTCTGACTGAGGGTGGCTGCCCAGGGGTGAGGGTGTCAGAGAAGGGCATGGTGGTTAAGAGGGACCCTGAAAGGAAACATTCCGTCTTGCTTTGCTTGCTAATTCTTTCTTCTCTGAGACTCTCAAACTAGGTTACACTCTTCTTGAGGTCAAGAGGCGTCTGATTGATGTTCCTCCTTTCTGGAACTGCAAAGGGCAGTCCCAGGTAGCCCAGCTGTGAGCGTGAGCTAGCAGAGATCTGGGCGTAGCATAGAGCCCTGAGAGCAAGAAACAAAAGCTGAAAGTCTGCTTGGCCCTGGCAGGCAGGAAATGTGAACATATCTTCTATTCCTCATGTGACCTGGGCGGAACCAACACACAGGATAGGACCAACATAGATCTATGCATTACTTCTCTGGAAGACAAACTGAACAGATTGGCCGTGTTTCCTGGAGACGTGTTTTAAGCCCAGAGAAAACTCCAGAAGGGTCAGCTACACCCTCCTCTCCTCCCACTCAAAAAGGACTGGCCGACTCACCTCTGCCCTGACAATAAATTCTGACCCGACTTCCTAAGAATATCTCAGCTCTCAAGAGAGATTTAGGGCACAGGCTAAGTAGGAAGCACTAGCATAGTCTCTTTTCATGGAAATGAGCAGGAAACGGAGACAGGGACATAGCTCTTGGAAATAGGTCACGCAGAGGGAATGACTTGGAAAATCACCTTCCATTTGCCTTCGAGCCTATTAAACATGAAAGGAAATTCCCAAAGCAAGAGGTGAGATATCTGGTCCCTGTCAATCTCTACAAATAGCCTAGATATTCAGCACTCTCTAGTGATTCCAGGCTGGCCGGCCCTGGATGAGAGCAAGGAGGAACAAGGCCACCCCTCACAATTCTTCTACCCGGAGGATTGCACACGTGTGCTCTGATCTTGTTGTCGATGCCAAATTCACAAGGACACATACTCTATTTGAGCATTAGTATTCGTGGTATACAAGTCACTCCATAGGTATTCCCTGAGTCTTCCTGGTGCTTTGAAAATAATACCCCCCTTTACATGCTTTCTGGGAATGTTTTAAGAAGAACTATCTGCTGATCCCCGACCTCAGGGCCTGTGGTGATCACCAAGAAAGGACCCTCTGGCCCTGGAGGGAGCTTTCATTTTTGTGCCTCACAGTCTCCCACGTTCCCTTTGTGCTTTGTCTCCAAGCTCTGATTACTGGGCAGTGCACCTATTAATCTTGAATGGAATGAAGTCTCCGCCACTTCCATTTGAAAAAGAAATAGCTTTGCCTTTTCCATTTGATTGGACAGTATAAAATATTTATGATGCCTTTGGCACCTCCACGCCCCTCTCTCCCATCGATTCTGATTCTCGCAGCCGGCGCTAAGTGCTCACTTGGAGGAAAGGACTTTCCGTCCATCAGGGACGGGCCCAGGATGACAGCATCCAGGGAGCCCAGCTGCTCCATGTCCGCTGGGTCACCAGCAGAACTCCTGCTGCTCCTGTGGGGGGCTCTTGTGGGCATCCAAACCCCTGCAGCCACTCTGCAGCATTGCTCCCTTGGGCTCTGAGTTCTTGCTTTTCCACTTCATTTTCCTCTGCTGGTGTTCCTCCTACCATCACACACAAACACAACTGAAATCATTGGGTCTCCTGTGACTTCAGGGGCTAAGCCAGGGCAATTGGGAGAGGAGCTGGGCTGGAAGAGCCACTGCAGATCCCCCAGGGACTCTCACCTCTGGGCAGTTTGACCCACATACAGTGGTTAGATTTTCCAGAGAGAAAAGCACCCAGTTGCTCTCCCTGAGGCTGACTCAGTTTCTTCTTGCCTCTCAAAAGTGACTGCTGGGTTAGGGGCACGGGGGTGCACCCTTGTAATCCCAGTGCTTTGGGAGGCAGAGGCAGGAGGATCACCTGATGCCAGGCATTTGAGAACAGCCTGTGCAATACAGGGAGACCCTGTCTCTACAAAAAATTTTAAAAATTAGCTGGGTGTGGTGGTGTGCCTGTAAAGTCCTGGCTACTAGGGTGGCTGAGATAAGAGGATTGCTTGAGCCCAGGAGTTCAAGGCTGCAGTGAACTATGATTGCATCACTGCACTCCAGCTTGGGTGACAGAATGAGACCCTGTCTCTAGAAAAAAAAATGACTCCTGCTCACTCCTTGCTGGTCCTTATACAATATTTATGATCTCACGGTATCAATAATTACTCCAAACTCACCGTTGTAGGGGCAAAAAATAGTGCTGGGTATGATCTCAACTGACCACAGGAAAGATTCAGAACTCTGTAAGTCTCTAAACCCTTCTGTGCCTCAGTCCCCAGGCTGTGTGATGAGGGCAATAATGATAGCCACCACCCTGAGTTATTAGGAAGGTTATATATAAGATATATAAAAAGCTTAAAACAGTGCCTGGCACTTAGTACGTGCTTAGGAAATATGAGCTATCATCAATGTAATTGTCGTTAGTTTTATTTGACAAGGCATTATCAGTCCCAGCCCTCAATGGCAGGGATATGGCTCTGGCAGATGGCAGGAAGATGCAGTGGGCAGAAAGTCAGGAAACTAGAAGACTTTAATATGGGGTAACTGCTGCCTCAGCCTTCAAGCCCTTTCTAGACTTCTTGCCACTAGCCCAACGCCAACAAAAAGCTGGTTCCATATTCTTAGCCTCTAGTAAAATTATCTAAATATATTAGGTGTTCAATAAATCCAAAATGTATAGATTTATGCTTAGCATTCTCTACATCATATTTTTGCATGCTGTCTATATTCTGAGTGCTTTCCCTAAGAAACACCTATTTCTCTCCTGCCAATCTCTCCGTCAAAACATGTTCAGGTACGGTGGCTCACGCCTGTAATTCCAGCATTTCAGAAGGCTGAGGCAGGAGGACTGCTTGAGCTGAGGTATTTGAGACCTGCCTGGGCAACCTAATGAGACAGGGCGTGGAGGCTGAGGCGGAAAGATCGCCTGAGCTCAGGAAGTCATGGCTCCAGTGAGCCATGCACTCCAACATGGGTGACAGAGTAACTCAATAAACAAACAAACAAAACATAATTGTCAGGTATCCCAGAGCCCTACACTTTGCCAACTGCATAACTTCACATGAGGGAAATCACAGCTCATACAACACAAGAGTCTTAGAGTAAGCCAGAATTGGGCTCAAATCCTGGCTCTGATACTTTTTTGTTGCATTCCTGGGGCAAGCTATTTAACCTCCAGAAGCCACATTTCCTCATCTATGACTTGAGGATCATAGTATTGACTGATTCATAAAGTTGTCACTCATGAAATAGAGATTTTTATAAGAATTTGCAAGAAAAGAGATCAGAAAAGTGGGTGGTACCTACTAATTATCCAACAAATGTGATGATTAGGGTCACTATGATTCATGAGTCACACTTAACCAGAGAACATTTGAGTTTTAGTGAATCTTCTAGAGACGGTGCCACAAGGTTTCAGCATGGCAGTTGATGCTGGGTATTTCATTCCGGCCAGAAGGAGAGGTGTGGTTGGATGAATGACTCTTGGGGCACCCTCTCCAGTGCCAGCAATGAAGTGCTAACTCCACTGGCTATGACCAAGAAAAGCAAAGGAGAGAAAACCCTGCTACTGGACTGGAAGGTGGACTGAGCTCATTGGGCCCCTCACCGTGCCAAGTGAGGCAGGACGGGAGAGACAGAACAAATAGAAGACTGATACTGACTCCAGTGTGGTCAACTTGGCAATGAAGCCTATTTCACTCATGAAGTTATTTTAGGTGTTAGCAGCTGGAGATTGGTTTGAGCTTGTTTAATGATATTGTGTGCCCTGCAAAAAATGCAAAACCTGGAAAACATAAAAGAAATGATTAAAAGTCACTATGCTAACCTGGTACATTCCCCTGAAAGCTCATCCACAAGCGGGCTGCTGCTCAAATGTCTGCTGAACTGAAAAGGTGCCACCCAGCCTCTCCTGGGTACATCCTGAAAGAGGCATGAGCTGTGATTTCCCTCATGTGAAACTTCTGGGCCCTCCTGGAAAGGGTTGAGCAAACACAGTTGTTTAATGCGGCTGCATGTGCCCAACCAGTGTCAGCATGTTCCTGCATTAGAATGTATTACACTCGTCCACGCAGGCACTTTCTCCATCTGTTTACATTTAGAATGGGACTCACTGCCAAAGATTAGGAATCCCAGTGCCCACAATCCAGAAAGCACAAGCCAAGGGGTAGAAATAAAAACAAATTGAAAACCACTTGTTGCTAGCGGGCTTAGTTGGATTCAGAAAGACTGGGAATTTTTTCCTAGAGTGTTCAGGCCCAGAGAGGAGATCCTCCATGGCTGAAACTCTAAATGGGTTTCACTGGGTCCCTCTCCAAGTATATGACCCTTGACTCTGGGCTACCTTCTCTACCACACCAGACCATGAACATTTCAAGGTACACAGGGACTTTTTGAATTCTTCTTAGTTTTCCTAGCATAGATCCTGGTACCTGTGCTTAATAAATGCTGCTTGATTACTCAGTTCTTTGTGGTGGTTTTTAAACATGGCTGTAAATTCTTTGGCTTGCATTTAGAAGTAGGGTCTGCATTCCTTCCCCTTGACTCTGGGCAGGATTCTGCCTCTTCCACTGTCTTAGTTGAGCAGAAGTGGCCCTATGTGATTCCAAAGCTAAATGATAAAAGCCTGTGCAGCCAACATTTGTTATCTTGTGTTGTTTGATGATAGCCATCTTCACAGGTGTGAGGTGATAACTCATGGAAGTTTTTATTTTCATTTCCCTAATAATTAATGATGTTGAATGTCTTTTCATATACCTCTTGGCCATTTATATACATGTTGAGAAATCGAAACCCTTGAACGCTGGTGATAGGAATGTAAAATGGTGCCACCACAATGGCAAACAGTATGGAGGCTCCTCAAAAAATTAAAAATAGAACTACCATACCCTCCAGCAATCTCATTCTAGATATATATTCAAAATAGATATCCAAAATAATTTAAAGCGGTATATACTTCCGTGTCCATTGTGACATTATTCACAATATCCAAGATAATGGAAGCATCCAAGAATTCATTAATGGGAATGAATAAAGAAAATGTGGTCTGTATATACAATGGGATATTATTCAGTCTTTGAAAAGAAAATAATTCTGTGACAATCTGGTCGAAACTGGAGTATGCTAAGTGAAATAAGCCAGACACAGAGGGACAAATATTACATGAGTCTACTTATATGCAGTATCTAAAATAGTCAAACCCACAGAAGCAAGTGGGTTGCTAGGAGATAGGGGGTAGGGGAATAGGAAGTTGTTCAATGAGTATAAAGTTTCAGTTATGCTAGATGAATAAGTTCTAGAGAACTGCTGTACCACACAGTATTTGTAGTTAATGGTGAGGTACTGTGCATTTCAACATTTGTTGAGAGTCAATGTCATGTTACATGTTCTTACCACAATAAAAGGGCAGTGGATACAAGAAAACCTTGGAAGGTGTTGGATTTGTCTATTACCTTGATTTTGGCGACCATATTATGGGTATTTGCATAAGTTAAAACTCCTCAAATTGTGCCCATTAAATATGTGCAGTATTTTGTATATCAATGATACCACAAAAAAGCTGTTGAAAAGTAAGAGAAAGGAAACGTAGTCTTATGTTTTTTATGATTTTTTTTAAGGAAAAGGCTATGCTGCTTTTCCATTTGCTCTTGGAGCCCTGAGCCACCATGTAAGATGCCACTGTGTAAGATGTCCAGACACCCTGAGCTGCAATGTTGGAGAAGCCATGTGCATTAAGGTCTTGATACTCCATACATAGAGATGCCCAACATGACCCCAGTCATTTGACACCCACAAATGATTCTGGCCCCATTGTATAAGTTACCCCAGCCTTTTGAGTCTTTCCAATGAAGGCCCCCGTCACCGTGGAGCAGACAAGCCATTCCTGCGGTGCCATGTCTAAACTCCTGACACACAGAATCCACAAGGAGAAGAAAATAGTGCTTGTTTTATACCATGAAGTTTTGGCATGGTTTGTACATGACACAGATAAACATAGCACTCATGACTCAAGGCAGGAGAGCCATTACTATGCAAGTCCCTTCTAGTTGGCAATAACCCCCACTGTCAGGAAGTTGATCTTTAAAAAACTTAAATTCCCTCTTCAATTGAAGTCCATAATGCCTCTATGTACATCTGGAGAAATGGGTAACAGCTGGTTCCCTCTCTCACTTTATCATCGACCTTCACATACTTGAAAATATTGAGTAAGTCGCCTTTCCATTTTTTCTTCTTTGAGTCAAATACTCTGAAATCTTTGCAGATCCTTTGATCTTTCTTCATTTCACCTTGTATTCATCACCCCCTAAAAACAGATGCCAACAGCTTATGGAGAGACAGACAACATGGTCATGAAATGAGAGCCTTAGATCAAAATAACAGTTCTTTTGGCATTTAAGGCACTTTATAGTATGCAAAGCATTTTCACCTGTATTATCTCTGGATCCCCATAACTACCCAATGACATGAATGAGACAAACATTCATTCCTACTTATTAAAGATAAGCTCCTCTCTCGGGATCATACTTATTAATGGCTGAGCTCAGACTAGAAAGCAAACCTCCTTGAATGGCAAGTGTATGGACAACCACAGAAAGAAAATTGAAAAGAATAAATTCAGCTGCTGTGTTCACATAGCATTATTTTCTCTTCAATGTTCCTTGATTACAATTTTGCCTTTTCAATAAACAAAATCAGAACTTTAAAAAAAAAAAAACCGAAGTCTTTATGAAGTGTTTGGGCAGTATTGAAATATTTTGACGTATGTAATTTTAAAATAAATAACTCAGATTGTAGGCACAACAGAAAACTACATGGTGAATTTCCTTCTCATCACTGTCATTGACTTTAATTTTTCTGGTTTTAGAAAAATGGTAGAAAATGTGTTGTGGTCACAATTAGAAATAAAAATATATTGAGTACTATTGTGTTGAGCTAAAATTTTTGTGTGCATTTGTATTTAAGCATCAATGACAAATGTGTTCTTTTGTGTGAATAATGTAAGTATCTGATCCTAAAGATGCAGCAGGATTTTTTGAATATCATGTAATGTCTTCATCGGCAAGTCACTTGAATCAAAGTTCCAGCTTTGCCAGGCGCAGTGGCACATACCTGTAATATCTGCTATGCAGGAGGTTGGGGCAGGAGGATTGCTTGAGCTCAGGAGTAGGAAGCCACAGTGAGCTATGATCCAGCCTGGGCCACAGAGGGAAACTCTGTCTCTAAATAAATAAATAAAATTATAGCTTTGTCCAGAAGGCATCATGGCTCATGCTCTCTACTGTTATGGGCTCACACTTATTTTCCCCGTCAGACCTTCTGGTAGGTATAATAAAGGCAAACAGCTAGAAACAATATTTGTTTGTATGTACTCAATAGAAGTAAGAGGAGAGAGAGGTGGTGACCCAGAAAAATGCAAGTGAGGGGATGGAGTAGAAGGTGAATGAGGCTGATAGTTATTCCTTCTTAGTAAAGTTAAGCTACAATCTCAGGAGCATACCTGTCTATGGTTAAGCTGAAACTGGAGACAAACAGAGTGACTACAGCAAGAACTGGAGGCTGTGCCACTACAAGACAGCAAAAAAAACCCATTTGTCTCTACCGTGTTCCACAAAGAATGAGCCCGGAAACCTGAATCCAAATTTCTGGTGGGGGTGGAGGTGGCGGTCCACAATCTGCGTGTTTAACCAGCATCCCAGGTGATTGAGGCACACTAAAAATGTGCATTCATGGAATCTGCTCAACAACTCAAAAAGTTACAGAGTCGATAACTCAAGACTTGGAGAGGTTCTGTTGCATGTGACTGAGGAGCTGCGTTTGAGCCTTTCTGACTTGAGAACCAGATTTTATTCTCTACCGTGCATCGCCACAACCTGTTGGCAAGTCTTTACACTTTTCTGAGCCTCAATATCCTTGGGTGTAAAGTGAGAGGTTAGACTATGCTATCCTTAGAATTTTTTTCATGTCTGAGATTTGTTGATGACTTGAGATGAAAGAGTCGGCAGCAGCCAATGCAGCTGGATACCAAGTGCCATTTGGGATCTGATAAACTTGCACAAAGTTTGGGCCAAATAGATTGACAGTGGTCTCTGAATCTCCCACGCTAATTTAAGATGTATCCAAGAATAGTAAGCCTAAGGCCAAGATCAAGACACAGCAGAGTTCTAATTGGCGCAAGCAACTGCCAGCAGTGTACACACCAGTTCTTGCAAAGGTGACTGCCACCAGCCACCCAGATGCAGTGGAGAGGATGTGGGCACAAACCCTTCAGACTTGGGTGTGCCACTTGAGACCAGGTCATAGCCATCAAAGCACCGAGCTTTCCTCCACCCTTTCCGACTGCCCCAAGACTGGCACAGGGCTTACTAAGAGCGAAAGTAACACTTGCCTTTCTGGGGACCAACAGTCTTTTTCTAAGTTGAGTTTTCTGGGTTGAGTGAGGTGCCAGACAGACAGATGCCACCAAAGAGATAAATTTTTCATAGCCCCAAACCAGATACTTTTACTACCCAGTGTGCCACTCATTGGAGCCTGACCCTTATGGTCTGCCAAACTACATTACGAGTGACATGTGCACATTTACTGTCAATGCCCAACGGCAAATTCTTGTCATCTTAATTTGTGATTCCGAAATAAATGAAGAAACCTCCTCAGGCCACAAAACCATCTTTTGCCTAACGGTATTTTAGAAATAAATTGCCAACAAAGGATACTACATTGTTATGGCACTGTTGTCAGTCAGTTCCATTTATCAATTTATCAACGCCATTTTGCAAGAAATAGTCTCCACTTTAGAGATGACACTTCATACATAACAGGAAGGATTTGAATCTTCCTCAACTACCAGAACACTACATAAAGGAATGTGTTACCAGGCCTTCAATGAAGCAGCAAAGACTCTGTATGTAGGTGACCCCCAACTCCTTATGAGCTTAGCCCAAAAAAATGACTCAATGCGTTCAGAATGTGGGATGCAAAATGAGATTCTGTGGGAGTCAGGGGTCAATGGTAGTAGAGTGTAAGAGAGAGGTCTGACAGCTCCCAAGCTCTGGGCAATCTGTTCTCAGTTAACTAATGGTGAAGAGGGACCACCGAAGGATGAAACACTGATATCCCAAAGCGCCTGAATCAGTTTCACTATTTGGCTTGATTTTACATGTCTGTTTCCCATCTCTCCCTAACAACTTCTTCCTTGGGCTGTAGAATGGGCCTGATTAGCTGGTTTGGTCATCAGATACCAATTTTCACAGGGATAAACAGCAGTTCAGGAGTGATGGGAACAGAAGTCCTGTCTGTGAAGTCCCAGTTAACCACCAAGCCAGGTCCCTCATGAATCAAGGGCAAAAGAAGGCCTGGATGTTTTTCATCCAACACTAGCAAGGCACCATTCTGAAAACTCCCAAGCATAGCATGCGAGATCCCTGAGTTTTCTTTCTAGGTCTGTCTGGTCCTGGACCGAATGAGTTCAAGCCATCCAGCTCCCTTCTCTGGATCTCAGTCTTCTGAAAAGTGAGGCTAATGGATCTGGCGTCCTGCAGAAGAGTGCTGGGGAGGAGTCAGGACTAAAAATGATTATGAAGCCCTTTGCAAATATCAAAGCGGTGATGAAGCAATAATGAGCTCTGACCAGAAGCCATATGTTTCATGGAATGGCTCCTTTAATTGCTCCCTTTCGTTATTAAACCGATGTCGGAGTGTGGAAGAAGGTAAGCCCTTTGGTGGTCTTATCAGGCTGTGGCGCGTGGGCTTCTGCAGATGTGCAACACTGCCCTCTATTGGCACCTGGCATACTAATAAGCCAGTGAAGCCGATCAGTCCAGTTTCCTCCACCTCCCTTTGTCCCTGGCAGAAGAGGCCCAGGGAGCTTGTGAGCAAGGGACTGTGACCTGCCACTCAGCGAGGGTTTTTGCTTCGCAGACTGTGCTGCGTGTCCATTAGAAAGCTGCTGAGTGGAAATCGTGTTCCCTGGGATTTTAAACAGCCACATTTCCTGGTATTTGACATCAATGGGACATTTAGCAAATGGAGTGCCAGATGGAGCTCCTGGCTCTATTTTCTGTAAGACACTTGAGAATCGGAGCCCTCCGGATGTTTGCATTTCACAAGCTTGCTCACCGCAGGGCTGGCCACCGCTCGGGGGACGTGGGGCATTCTGCAGGCTGCCAAGGCGGGAAGAGCGAGGACACCCAGGACAGCCGGGGGCAGCTGTGCCTTCAGTGCTACGCACAAAAGCGTTTCAAGTTCCCGCATTCTTGGTGATTCACTGTAACATTCAGCCACTCATTTCTTTTCTTTTTTTTTTTTTTTGGAGTCGGAGTCTCACTCTGTCGCCCAGGCTGGAGCGTCGACCTGCTGGGCTCCCGCAATCCTTCTGCCTCAGTCTTCCAAGTAGCCGGAACTACAGGCGTGTACTACCACGCCCGGCTTTTTTTTTTTTTTTTTTTTTTGGATTTATTGTAGAGATGAGGTCTTGACAAGTTCCCAGGTGGGTCTCGAACCCACGGGCTCAGGTAA
>CAUYQG010247177.1:0-17751 GCA_963574415.1 Tarsius wallacei | reverse complement strand
TGATGTTTCAGTAAGGACAGTCAGTCTTCATAGTATATAAATACTATAGATGTGCATTTGTGTTTTGTATACATACATAAATAGCATAAATTAAATATCACAAAATATAAAACAAATATTCTAATGAAATATAATATTAAGATGCACAGCAAAGGACTTCACATTTAAACACTCTAACCAATTGTAAGTCATGCCAGTGTGAATAAGCCTCCCAAATTCATGCGTCAAAAATTTAATCCCCAATGTAGCAGTGTTGACGGGTGGGTCTTTTAAGAGGTAATTCATGTCCTCATGAATTAATCAATGCCATTTTCATGGGAGTGGGGTGGTTATCACAGAAGTGGATTTCTGATAAAAAGAAAATCTGCCTCTTCCCTTCTCTCTGTCCCTTTGGTTCATTCCCTTTTTCCTTTTTACCTTCAGTCATTGGATGAGGCAGCCAAATCTCACTGTTATTAGACTTCCCAGCCTCCAGAACCATGAGCTGAATAAATTGTTGTTCATTACAAATTACCCAGCCTGTAGTATTTTGTTCCAGCAGCATAAAACAGACTAAGACAGAAGTAGGAATGTGACCATGATAGATATCTGGAAATGTGGAAGAGGTTTTGTAACTGGGCAGTGGAAGAGACTGGATGAATTTTGAGAAGCATACAATAGATAGGTAGTTTGCCATGTACAGAATGTCAGGATTGACTATGGTTATGGCTCAGAAGAAGAGAGAGATGTAGGTGTCACCAACGTCAGGTTCTTAGGTGCTCATGTAATAGAAGTGGACTTTTGTCACCCAGATTCCCAGACAAGTCTTCACTGAGGGCTTGTACAAGAGAGAAAACTCAGGAGGAAGCCATCTTAAGCTGTCTCCTCATAATGGTGTCCAGGCCTATTATTAGATTAGAGGAGGTATGTAAAGTCCAAGATAAGACATGTTAGCATGATTAGGGAGGGATTTCAACAAAACAAATGTAATGTAGGAACATACTTCTTCATACTTCATGAATAAATAGTGGATAAGCCCCATGGGAGTGGGGATTTTATTATTATCATGAAGCAGGGGTTATGTTCCAGCACTGCCTGTTCGTTGAGCACGTTCAATAGAGGAGCAGTTAGGGGGCTATCATCCCAAGCAAGATTTAAGATACACACATACACAGTGTGTATCTTAACGTGTTATCCAAAGTTTGTGTCTGTAGGATGACTCCAATTGGAGTGCTGTTGAAAAGTCCAGTGGCCATAAGAGAGAAGATAGACAAGTGGGACCTCATTAAACCACTGTGTTTTAAATACTATGGCTTCATGATAATTTATTACATCTGATAGTTCAAGTCCTTTTTTTTAATTCTCTTTCCAAAATAGTTTTGCTAATCTGAGATCTTTTACTCTTCTATATGAACTTCTATATGAACATTTAGATACAACTTGTGACATTCTATTAAAAATATTGTTGGAATTTTTACTGCAATTGCATTAGATCCAAAGATTGATTTTTGTAGCATTTACATCTCTTTGATATTGATCTTTACAGTCATGAAACTTTGTTTATTTCTCTAATTATTTGAGTTTTCCAAGACTTTCAATAATATTTAATAGATGATCCATAAAGTTCTTACATATTTTTGTTTCTTTTAATATGAAATATCTTGTAGTTTGTTATTACCATCTTTTTCTATTACATTTTTGGATGATTATTGCATAGAATGCTGTTAGCTTTTTAAAAGAACATTATTTTTTTTAGTCAGAGTTTCATACTGTTGTACAGACTTGGGTGTGGTGGCACACTCATGGCCGTTGCAGCCTTGACCTGCTGGACTCAGGTGATCCTTCCACCTCAACCTTCCAAGTAGCTGGAACTACAGGAAGGCACCATCATGCCCAGCTAATTTTTTTTTTAATTTATTGTAGAGATGAGGTCTTGCCAAGTTGCCAGGGCTGGTCTTGAATCTGTAGGCTCAGGCAATCCTCTCTCCTTGGTCTCCCAAAGTGCTGGGATTATAGGCGTGAGCCACCAAGCATGGCCTAAACAAACATTATTAAAGTATAATTTACATAAAAACAAGCACATTAAGTGTACACTTACATGAATGTTGGCAAATGTATACACACATGTCGCCAACATCTCATTCATGAGGCAGTGTCTCCACCACTGGTCATGACTCTCAGTTCTACCCTGGCCCCAAGTGCCAGGGGTTTACTGATTCTGATATGTTTTTCCAAAATTTTGAACAACTGGAATTATATAGTGTAAAGTCTTTTGTAGATGACTTCCTTTGTGCAGCATTGTGCTTTTAAAGGTCATCCAGATTGTGTGTAGCAGTAGTTATCGCCTTTACGTTACTTCCATCATATGGATGACCTTAAATTGTACATCTATTCATAGGTTGGTGGGCATTTGAGTCATTTTTGGTTGGGACATTTTAAATACAGTCACCATGAACATCCATGTACAAGTCTTTGTGTGGGCATACATTTCCATTTCTCTTGACTAAATACTGTACTCAGGAGTGGAATTGCTAGCGACTACCTAAATGTATGCTTCACTTTGCAAAAGGTCACCAAATTGCTTTCCAGACAATTGTGCTGACTCCCAACTGTGATGCACCGGAGTTGCAGTCACTCCACATCCTCACTAACAGCTGGTCATTCAAATCCTGGTAATTGATGACTCTTTCAGAAAATTCATCTACTACATTTAAGTTTCAATATTATTGGATTTTAATGTCCTCTATTTCCTTTAATGTATCCAGGACCACATGGATATCTTCTCTTTCATCCTTTTTTTCTTTACCAGTTTTTTTTAGAGGAAATCTTTTGCTTTACATTTAAGACCATGCGTTTTAATATCATAATTGGCAGCATTTGCATTATAATATTTAATTGAACCCTTTGAAAAAGTTCTCACAGCTGTTTTTAATGCAATATATCACTTATAAGTATCTTGTCAATACATATTTGATCTTTTTTTTTTCTTAAGCGATGGGGGTCTCACCCTGTAGCCTAGGCTGGAATGCAGTGGCATGATTACAGCTTGCTCTCATTGCAGCCTTCACCTCCAGGGCTCAAGCCGTCCTCTTGCCTTAGTCTCCCAAGTAGGTAGGAATTTAGGTGTGCACCACCACACCTGGCTGTTTTCTTTTTTAAAATTATGACTATAAAAGATAGAGTTGAATATTAAAAAACTAAAAGCTAAAAGTCTACTTCTGATATCTCTGAAGTCACAAGGACCAAACTATCTTATTTGCATGTTAGTTTTAGGGGGTGAAAAACCTGGGTGGGAGAAGAGAGGCAAATAATGTTTACTGAGAGTCTATTAGATTTTGCTCCAAATTGGTGTTTCCAGCATTGTTTATATTAGTGCCATAAAAAAGTTCCATGATCCAATGTGTTCAGGTACTACTATATATTCAAACCCCCTTTTGCAAATTTATCATGCATATTAATATACATTTTCAGAAGCCCTAAGGCAAGAAGTCTGTTTAACTTTGTCTTGACCAGTTTCAATCCACTTTTATCAATGTTTCAAAAAACAAAACAGGGTTTATATTTTGTTTTCTCAATTGTTGGTCTGTTTTGTGTTTTATTGATTTCTATCCTTGTCTTTATTGTTTCCTTCCTATTTAACTTGGGCTTAGCCTTTTATTCTTAAGTTGGAAACCTAGACAGTTTATTTTAGACCATGTTTAATTTCTATTGCAAATGTTTAATGCCATAATTCTTTCTTTATTTTATGCAGCATACCACAAATATGTTGTGCCCTTACTTTCATTTTTATTCAGTACAAAATATTTTCTAATTTCCCTTTTCCCATTATTATTGAAGAACCGTTACTTAATTTTAAAATATTTGGGAATTTTTCCAAATATCTTTCCTTTTTTTTTATTTTTGAGTAGAAACCTCACTCTGTCATTCAGGCTGAAGTGCAGTGGCACACTCATGGCTACCACAGTGACACACTCATGGCCATTGCAGCCTCGACCTGCTGGACTTAGGTGGTCCTTCTGCTTCACCTTCCAAGTAGCTAGAACTACAGGCATACGCCACTACACCCGGCTAATTTTTTAATTTATTGTAGAGACGAGGTCTTGCCAAGTTGCCCAGGCTGGTCTCAAGCCCCTGTTCTCAGGCAATTCTCTCATCTCTGCCTCCCAAGTGCTGGAATTACAGGTTTGAGCCATTGTACCTGACCCAAAAGTCTTTCATTGTTGACCTTATAGATGATCTATTCAACAAATTATTGAGCTCACTTACTAGTCATTATAGTTTGTAACCAGATTTTCTTGGAGCTTCCCTGTAGACATTTCATCTGACAATATAAATTTTTCATCAGCAAGAACCTCCAGTTTAAGGCTGAGTTATAGTGATAAGAACAGGGATGTTGTACACCTGATTTTAATGAGATTTTCTGAAGATTTCACCATTCAGTATAATGATTGCTGTAAGTTCTGAGGCAATACCCTCTAACAGATTTTAAAAAGTATTTATCATGAGCAAAAGTGGGATATTCTAGTGCATTTTCTAAATCTCCTAATATAGCAATATGCTTTTTTCTCTTTTATTTTGCCAATGTGATGGGTTACACTGAAAATTTTCCAGCATGGAGACATCTTTCATTCTTCAGATAAACTCTATTGCTCTTTTTTTCTTTAAATACAGATCTGGATTTATTTTTGCTTGCTTTGTGTATATATTTTGATAGCATTTTAACATCTGAAATGTGTTTGGACATATAGTGAGGTGAGAACGAAAATATAGTTTACCCTATAGCTAACTTTTCTTGAATCATTATTGAATAATGTGTGCGTTTTTTAATGGTGTGTATTCTAAACGATTTTTTTCGATTAAAAAATATAGTTTATTTAAAAGTACATTAGAGAGAGAGAGAGAGGATTCATCTCCACAAGGTAGGGAATGGAGCCAAAGCTTAAGAAAACACAGTCTGGCTATAGCTGAAAATGCACATGGCCACACTATAGCTTAGCAAGGCAGTGACCTCTAAATGAATTTTTAGTTTTCTTTTTAAAGATTTTTAGTTGTCCTGTTGCTGTAACACATGCATTTTAATGTTTTTGATCACTTCAGACTTTTCTTGCAAGTAATCAAGGTATAAGTGATTTGGTGTTTTAATCCAATGAAGGTTTTAAAGATGTTCTCATATAGAAAAACTTAAAAAATATCACCCTCAAAAGGAAGACCAGAAATATTTTTCCTCAGTGGGAAATAACTACAGATAGAAGGGAGCTCTGCTTATCTCTGCAAGGGCATTTACTGCCTTCCATTATCGTAAATGCACTTTAATTGATAGGAGAACAAGTCTGATTGGTGACCAAGAGGGAACCTGGTTAGGCCCAATCCCATCAGAACCCTCCAATGATAAGGCTCTGACCCATCAGAGCAGGCAGGACTGTGGACAACCCCAGGCCTTTGACTAGACCTAACCACTGTCATCAGTTGGTATGTATCTTTGCAGAACTAGGATGCATTCACAGGTACCTGTGTGGGTTTGCACAGATGTCCATTCAGGAATATGGTATGCCACAGGTGTGGTGTGTGCCCACATCACACAGCGTTGTCACTTGCCTGGCATTTTCACTCAGCAGTGTCTTGAAGATCTGTCCATGAGAATGCAGGTAGGTCTAACTCAGGCTCCATAACTGCTGAGTGCTATGTCATGGTATGTCAGCACCACAGCTTATTTCACCTGTCTCTGACTGATGGGAATCTAGGCTGTTGCCAGTTATCCACTATTCGGTTGTAGTAGCAATCTTGCAAGAGAAAGCGTAAAGGTTTGAAGTGACTTTTGAGACTCTCTACAATGTATTTTCTTTTTCTGAAGTCTTACCTCTCAGTGATGTGCCCTTCTTCAAATAGTACACCCCATTCAAACTAAGCTAACATGATTTTCTAGCTCAAAACTTTTGCACACGTCAAACCTTTCACCCAAAAGGCCCACTTTTCATCTTCCTAAATGTAACCTATCCTGTGCTGTCTCCTACCCCTCTTCTGTGAAGACCTCCCACTTCCCTGAGCTCCCAGTATATAATAGTCTCTCATTCAACAAGTGTGTGTTGTTGTCTCTGCCACTCATTCAATATCTATACACCCTCTTCAATATAGTACTTCATAAAAGCAACCATCTTCATACCTCCAACTAGAAACTAAGTACTCAAGTCAGAGAAATTCTCTTGCCTTTTAACTGAGCTCCCAGCCAACTCCGTTCTCTTTTTTCTTCTGGCATCCTTTGTTCCAAAGCCAAGTCTGTCCACATTTTTCCTCTGCTCACAGACCGATGATGATGATGATGTCATCCTCATCAGCTCCCTCACCAGAGACATCACCATCACCAGCCTTCCTCAGATCAAAGTGTCAAAACAAGAAGAGTGTCTTTAAGGTCAGACTCTTGCTTACAAACCCCCTCCCTTTCCCATTCCTCCACTCCCAGTACAGTGTCCTGCCTGTTGCCTGTGAGCCTGCATTAGGCAGGTCAAACTAGACTATGTGGTCACAAGGAAGTCTCAAATTCTTAGCAGCAAAACCAACAAGGGGCTTTCTTACTGACTTCCCACCTGGTGTGGGAATGGTCTCCATGGCAGTGCTTCCTCTTCCTGCAGTCTCCAGGGCTTTACTCAAAATTAAAGGAGAGAGGGACAAAAACTCTAAATCACTAATTACCTGCAGCCAGAGTGAGCCATGGTGTCCCTGCTCACTTCCAGCAGCCCCTGCCTGCCACACTGTCTAACATAACTGGAAAAGAGACAGGAAGGACATGCAGGGCACACAGAGCATTTGCCGAGCACCGCTGTCCTCCACAGAGCCACTGCAATAAACTCAAGATGTCAGGAAATTCAGGCAGCTGGAAGCTAGAAAATGCAGAAATCATTATTATGGGAGAAGAACGTTCATGTGAGCCTAGGATGGGCTTCTGACCAAAGCACCTGCCCCAGTACTACATGAGAACCTTGTCAGGTCACTCTGCCTATGATTCTACCAATGACAATATATTTGACTCAGTGACTTTTCCTCTTGGAAACTACAGGTAGTTGGAAGTCTGAGCTGTGTCTCCCTCTTGCTAAATTAATTCAAGTGGGGTTTTACCCACAGTCCCCAGAGGAAACCAGTGAGAGAAGAGGCACTATGTGGGAGAGAATAAAGGGAGGCATAGGGCATGGATTTCGATAGATAGTGGGAACACCTGGGCAGGGTGCTGGCCATTGAGTCTTCAGGCAACAGGGGAGAAGGGAGTGTCAGGGATCCACTCTGCACCCCATGACCTCAGCCCACTCTGCAGAGGCAGAAAACTCTCTCCTCCTTCTCTCTCCCTCACTCCTGCCTTATCATCCTGCTCTAGGAGCACAAGGTCAGACTGGCTTCAGTTAGAGGAAGGCCCCTTTGAGACACATAGCACATTTCAGATAGCATATTTTAACTACTCTGTGAGGTACAGAGGACTTTCTAGCCCTGCCTGGGACTCCAAATAACATCTTCAACTGTTTCTGTGGTAAAACTTGATCATGTTCTAAGCTCCAAACACTAGGATTACATTTTTTTAAAAAAGGTCTATTGCCTTTTTTTCTTATTTTACTTTATTTTGTTTATTTATTAATTAATTTTTGAGTTGGAGTCTCACTCTGTCACCCAGATGAGTGCACTGGCCACTCCCAGCCACCACAGCCTCAACCTGCTGGGCTCCAGCGATCCTTCTGCCTCAGCCTTCCAAGTAGCTGGAACTACAGGCGCACATTACCACGACCCACCTGGGCAACTTGGTGAGACCTCATCTCTAAAATAATTCAAAAATTTTTTTCTTATTTTAAAAGTAACACAGGTAATATTTAACTTTTAAAAATACAGGAAAATATAAAGAAACCAATTTAAAGCATCCAGAGTTTCACTTTAGAAACATAACCATTTCCTTAACCCGGGCAGCACATGGTGCCAGCCTCCTGCCAAAATTCACATTTTTAACTTCATAGATTCACAGCTGGGACTCATTTCCAGCCTCTCTTGCCACTAAATATGACACAAACACACTTCTAGTCAATGAATTTGAAGAAATGCTGCACAGGCCCTTCTCGGCCCAACCCGTCCCTTCACCTGCTTTTCCCACACCCTTCCCTTCTGTCAGGCTGGACAGAGATGGTCTCCAAGAGAAGCTTGGAAGCTCGGAAGCCGCACACTGAAGATGGATTTGTCCCTGTCAGCCTGAGACTCACTATTGCCCTGTAGGGGGCCCTGTGTCATCTGCTCACCTGCCCTCTGTAAGAAATGTGCTTTGCCACAGCATGGTGGTTTTCCTGCATGTGGGTCTGCCCTTTCTGCAGTTAAGTCATTCTCTTGACATGGCTAAGGATCACCCAGATTTTCTCTTCACCTGAGCTCTCTACTGCAGGCCTAGCATTCAAAGCAGGCCCTCAACAAATGTCTCCTGTTTGACTTTTGATCAGTTGTTCCTGTGAAATGATTCCTGTAGGATCTCTTCCTTCTTATAGCTGCAAAAGTTCTGAGCTAGAGCTGAGGACTTGCTGTCCAAGAGCCCAGTCTCATTACCAGGCTCACTGGGAAGTCATTGGTGGACTCTAGAATTTTCGATTTCCTCCCTTCCTTCACTGGGAAAAGAGACCATAAAAAACCTTTCAAAACACCGGAAGGTCTAACAGAGAAAGAACTTAATATTTATTTCACAAATCTAGAGTACCCAGGGTAATATCATTTCATCACATGTAAGTGCTGATTGGTATCTTCTGGCAGAAGTTTCAGTGCAACAGGCATGCATCCATAGGCTGGTGTGGACGTGACTTCTCTCAGTGAAGCACAAGCATGTGGACAGGTGGCTCTCAGAACACACACAGCAACAAATTCCCACAAGCAAGGAAAAGAACAATGGAAAGTGATCTCAGAGATTCAGAATGAAGAGCAAGAAAATATGACAGAAAACAGAAGCACTGAAGAGATGGGACCAAAAAAGGATATGAAATTCAAAGAGGCAGGTAAAAGCTCAATGGCCCCTGGTAGAGAGACTGGGCTGTGTCTGGCTCTCACAGTGGCTAGAGGTGATCGTGTCCAGAGACCTTCCACATGCCTTCTTCATGGAAAACATACCTTGGCAGAATTATAACTATTCTGGACCTGCCTTTTCAAACTAATCTAGAGGAAATTGAAGCTGCCTGGGCCATCATGCTGTTGAACATGTACCTTCTGCCACTGAACTGACAGACAGATGAGGCACTATCCAAGGGGGCACACAGCCAGAGCCCCGCCCTCTCGCTGCAAGTCAGATCCTGATGAGGACCACAGGGGCTAGATGGACCCAGCAATCATGTCAGGGAAGGAGGCAGGAGCTGATTGGAACTGGTCTTAACCCTCAATATCACACACTCAAACCTCAGGGCTCTGTTGGTGCTGAAGCTAGCAGAAGAACCGTACAGGACATGGAAGGATCTAGAATCCTCTCTCTGATGAGAGTAGCCATGTGTTGAGGAAAATAGCCCTCCCTGTACATAGTCAGTGTCCCGAGTGCCATCCTGTCCCCAGGTCTTGCCCTGAAAAGTATACCACAAGGTGAGCCTTGTGCCTGTGAGGCCAACACCAGGCTATCACACTTGTGCCAGCACCCACTGTCTGACTCCTGCACTCTCCCAATGCTGTGCAGCCTCAAGCTGGTTCATGCGGATGCTGTGGGAAGTGCCTTATGTGAAACAAATGACGACCAGGGCCAGCCTTCCTCGAAGCTGTGAGGGTAGCAGGTTCATCTTGTCCATTCTTCCACTTCCGTGCCCACCATCCAGTCTTCTCTTCCTGCCACAGCCTTGCCCTCAGCGAGGCATCTCTCACAGGTGACCAAGCTGAAGAACGTGCATGTTTAAATAGAGCTGCTAGACTTTAAAACCTTCAGGATACATAAAATGGACTATAGTGGTGGGATTTCAGGTCCTTACAGATACTGGAGAGTCAGGAGAACCTGCTACTCCTTCCAAACCACACCATGTGAGCACTAACCACTTAGTGAATGTTTTAGAAGTTTTGTGACCAAGGGTGTGAATCTCCAAAGCCAACACACCTTGCAGCTGCAGAACTGCTTGCCGGTTAGTGCTGGAAGTAACTGTGGTACATTCACCCTAGAAGAGCAAACTGTCCCCCCGCCAACCTCCAGCCCACCCTTAGTTCCCTCTGTGCCAGCTGACTTGGACATCCCATGCAAAGACGTGCTGCATGAAACCACCAAGAATAAATTCCAAGAAAACCCAGGCAATTTTGCATGACAGTTTCCACCTCCTCCTTCCCATACCGTTATTCCATCCTAACAAAGCAAACAGATTGGTGTTGCCTCCACTTTCTAACCCCTTCCACATTCTTCAGGAGACTCAACCAAAAGGAATAGCAGTAACCAAAGAGGAGAGCAGGGAGGAATGAGGATTGGATGATCCACATAGTGGGACATCAGCCCTGATGACCAGGACGCCTCCGCCAGGTAAAGCTCTCATGGAATAGGAAACCCTTCCTCATGCAGCCTCCCCAGGGTCCTCACAGCCTTCCTAAGCAGTAGGCACAGGGTGTAACTCCACAAGGACCTAAGAAACCAAGGCAGATTGCACAGTTACCCCTTGGCAGAACACAACTTTCTGATTTCTCATTCAGTGTTCTTCTGACTACACTGAACTACCCTTGGACAAGTATGTCTGATACCAGAAAACAATTTTCCTAATTTTTTTTAGTTGGAGTCTCACTCTTTCTTGCACAGGCTGGAGTACAGTGGCACACTCACTGCTGTGTTCAGACTGTCCTTCTGCTTCAGTCTTCCAAGTAGTTAGAACTACAGATGCATGCCACCATACCCAGCAAGTTTTTGTGATTTTTCTGTATAGACGAGGTCTCACCAAATTGCCCAATCTGGTCTCGAACCCCCAGACTTAGGCACTACTCTTGCCTTAGTCTTCCAAAATGCTGGCATTACAGACTGAGCCACCGAGCCTAGCCCAAATTTTCTAATTTAATAGTACTTAGACCCTAGCTATTAGGCAGAGAACGACCACTGACACCAAAGCCAGTGGAGGCTGCCACAGAACACCATCATTCTTATTGCCTGTTTCTTGGGTGAGATGAATCTCCATACACAGGTCATGGAAAGTCAAACGTCTCAGTACATGTCTCAGCCTATACGGAACAGGGTGCAATACCAAAATAAGAAGGTAGATGAAACCCAGATCTTACAAATGGACTAAATCTACATATTAAACACAAAAATTATCAGCTTGTGATGTTTTTAAATCCACCTATATATTACTTACAAGAGACAAACCTCAAAGAAACATAGAAAGATTGGAATAAATTAATGGAAAGAGATCTATCAGACACAAATACTAACCAAAAGAAAGTATGTGTCTCAATAGCAACACCAGAAAAATAAAATATAGGGTAAAAAATTATCAATCAAGTTACAGGCTAATGATAAGAGGAAAAATTCATCAGGGTACATAACAACATGATATATGGAATTACAAAACCTCTAAAACATAAAGCAAAAACTGGCATAAATGACACAATCATTTAAAGCCTTGACCTCCTGGGCTCCGGTGATTCTCCTGCTTTAACCTCTTGAATAGCTGGAACTGCAGGGGTGCACCACCATGCCAAATTAATTTTTTTCTTTTCTTTTTTGTAGAGACAAGATCTCGCTATATTGTCTAGGCTGGTTTCAACTACTGTGCTCAAGCAATCCTCCTGTTTCAACCTCCCAAAATGCTGGGATTAATAAAATTATAGAATGACCAGGATTCCAAAAACAATTGTACTCCCAAGATCTACACTGAAGCATCCTAGAGAGCTGGCATGGAGTCACTGGAGGCTGTGGGAGACTTTAAGTTTTGGGGGAAACAGCTACATACCATGTCAGGCCAGGCATTATGTCAGCTTGAGTTGGAAAGTGCAGTTTCAACACCGGATCCACTGTATTCTTTTTTCTTCTTTTATTTACTTTACTATAGATGCAGTGTGTACATGTGCAGGTTTGTTATGTAGGTATACTGGGTAATGCTGGAGTTTGGGCTTCTGTTGAACTCGTCACTCAAATAGTGAGCGTGGTACCCAATACTTAGTTTCTCAACCCTCACCTCCTCCTCCTCCCCTTAGGAGTCCCCAGTGACTGTTGTTCCCATCTTATGTCCATGTGTACCTGGTGTTCAGCTCCCATGATCTACATTTTTCCCATAACTTCATATCTTGTGAAACTGGGTTTTCAGCAGTCGCCATGATAAAAAGCAAAACCCATGGGAAAATCAAGATGGAACAATAAGTGAAGGTGTCAATGGCCTCCAATCTTCTTCCAAACGCTGAAAGTTGTGCAGTGCCCAGTAGGCCCACACCATCCATGCAGAAGCAATCATGGTTATGCAAGAAGCTTAAAATATTTTTCTCTTCAATTGCTGTACAGGCATTAGTTTTTCAAACAGCTACAAGTTTTCAGGACACAAAAACTAATTAAGTCATTTGGATATAACTACTTAATGAAAAGAACCTTTAGGTGTTTCTTTTGCTGTAGAGATGCTACAAAAATAACCACTGAGGCACTAGCGGTGCCATGAACAGAAAACTGTGGAAACTCTGACCTAATCTAATAATGTATATAGAGACATACACCTTAATATCTGTCTGGGGAAAGGGGGGCACACCTCATCAACAAGGGTACCTGCACAATGAAAATTTGTATACCCAACCCTTAACTGTACTCCACAATTTTAAAATAAGAAATATGTATTTAAAAATATTGAAAATATGTATTCTTTTAAAGCATATAAGAACATTTTTAGAAATTTTGAATATGTATTAGGCCACAAAGAAAGTCCCCACCTAATTGAAAAATATATTCCAGAAATCATGATGACTGACAACATTATTTTAAAATTAGAAATCAATAATAAAAATGCATATGTCTATAAATTTAAAGTGCATTCCTAAACATCATTGACTCAACAGAAAAATACAATGAAAGTTTTGAAATATTTCTTTCTTTCTTTCTTTTTTTGATCCTGAGTCTCACTGTGTCACCTAGTCTGGAGTGCAGCCACACAATCATGGCTCACTGAAACCTTGACCTCCTGGGCTCAGGTGATTCTCCTGCTTTAACCTCTTGAATAGCTGGAACTGCAGGGCTGCACCACTATGCCAAGTTAATTTTTTTTTCTTTTTTTTTTGTAGAGACAAGGTCTAGCTATATTTCTTAGATCGGTTGCAACTTCTGGGCTCAGGCAATCCTCCTGTCTCAACCTCCCAAAGTGCTGGGATTATAGGAATGAGCCACCGCACCTTGCCAAAGTCTTGAAATGTTTCTTCTTTCTTTTGCATTGGAGTCTCACTCTGTTGCCCAAGCTGGAAGTACAGTTGTATGCTCATGGCCACCACATGTTTCCTCAGGGCCATTTACAATGCTGCACTCAGGGGATCCTTCCACCTCAGCCTTCCAAGTAGTAGGAACTACATGCACACTCCACCATGCCTGGCTAATTTTTTGATTTATTGTAGAGATGATGTATCGCCAAGTTGCCCAGGCTGGTCTCGAACCCATGGGCTCAGGCAATCTTCTTGCCTCCTCCTCTCAAAGTGCTGGGATTACAGGCATTAGCCACCATGCCCAGATAAACTATTTCTAATTTAACAAAAAAGAACTGAATTTATAAAAATTCTGTGAAAAACTCCTAACAAGGGACTATAGAGTGAATTTATACTTTATAAGCATTTATGTACAAATACGAATGGTTTAAAATAAACACAATAAGTTAAATAAAGTTCAACAGAACAGAGCAAACCCAAAGAAAGTAGAAAGAAGAAAATAATATAGATTGGAATAAAATGTAGTAGAGTAAAACATATAAAAACAATAGAGATAATCAACCAAACTAAAGCTGGTTCTTCACAGAAACTATCAAAATAGACAAACTTCTGTGTGCCGTGGATCATGCCTATAATTCCAGCATTTTGGGAAACCAAGGCAAGAGGATTGCCTGAGCCCAGTGGTTTGAAGCCAGCCTGGGCAACTTGGTGAGACCTCATCTCTCAATAAATCGAAAAACTTAGCCAGGTGTGGTAGCACATGCCTGTAGTTCTGGCTACTTGGAAGACTGAGGTGGAAGGGCAATAGAGTGAAACTCCAACTCAAAAAAAAGGAAAAGAAAGAAACCAGAGGTACAGTCCCCATCACATGGACGCTTGAGAAATACTGACTTTGTCCACCTCCATGCCCTTGGAGGAATGACCCAGGCCTCCAAGGTGATCACCAGTCCATGATTCCTCAGGGCCACTTACGAAGTCTGTGCCCAGGTTGATGAACAGGATGGTGATGATGCCAATGATCAGAAGCAGCCCCACGATGATGTAGATAAGAAAGGGACACAGTTCAACAATGTTCTTGGTCAGTGTGTACACAATAGTCTTCTAGAGGTTGTCAAATATCAGGCAGCCTAGGCAGAGATGCTCCTCCCTGTAGGGCTTGCCTCTGGGCCCTGGTGACCAGGCATTGGGAAAACCACCTGCCACCTCACTCACCTTCCTCCATACCTGTGACGATGAAGGCTAAGTTGGCAACCAGCAAGACTATGTCGGTGGCACTTTTGACTGCCTCAGAACCCTTGATGCCCATGGCAGTCCCAAAGCCCGCTTTCTTCAGTGCCAGAGAGTCATTCACTCCATCCCCTTTCACTGCAACTACTGCATCCTGTGGGGACCGGGGAGACAGCGGGATGAGTGGGCCCAGGAGTCCCAGGGTGTGCACAAGTGACCTGGCCTGTCATTGAGTTGAGTCTGTGAGGACACCTGTAGCAGAAGCGCAAGGCCTGGGGAAAGGAGAAGACAGTATCAGACAAAAAAAACAGGCAGCTTCAACAAGCCAAGTTTGCACTGGAAAAATCCCACATGTGTGCAAGACCACAGGGGCATTTCACACCTCGCGTCTTCACATTCTGCATTTTATACCCTTGCAGTTTTCAACCTCTGACTCACACCCACCAGAGGCAAGCACTTCACTCCAGAACCCCTGTGTTCTCATGATAAACATAGAGGTGGGATAATCCTGCTAGGATTTACAGCCAGAGTCTCAAAGGAGTGCAGAGTGAGCCCTCTGAGATGGTGGAGAGGTCTGGAGGGGTTTCATAGGTGCCACAGCCTGGTCTGAGGTCCAGACCACTGCTCTGCATTCCCCGAGGACAGCAAAGGACCTGGTCAGTCCTTTGGGCACTGCTTTCCATCCACCTGCTGCTGACAGCCCTCCACAATGATTAGCTTCTGCTGAGGCAACGTCCGGGTAAGACAATTTCCAAGTAGTTGTCTAAAACCTCATCCAGCTGCTCTGGGCTCATGTTCTTCAGCTCCATGCTGGTCACCATGATGACCTTGGCATCCCTGCAAGGGCCAGGAGAAACTGGGTGAGACCCGACCAGGTCTTAGGTGGAAACTATTTCTGCAGGATGACAGTGGATGCCTCTTGGACTTGACCTGGAACCCAGTATCCCTGGCACCTAACGCTCCTGTGGTCTCTCTTTCAAGATCACAAGCTGAGGCTAAAAAAAGACCATTTTCTGGTATCATGTGATACAGGAGTAAAAAGTCATGTAGTTCTTTCCCTACTGAGGGGGTGAGAGAGGTGCTTCCTGAAGACGCACGGATAAGAACTTTCCTTAACACATAGAAGGACTTTACACAACTGCACATTTGCATCTCTTGGATCCTGGAACTTCCTTATAAGTAATAACTCTTTGCTGATGTTGTTTACTTCAGATTTACCCAGTGTCCACCATGTGCATGTGCTGTGCAATGGAAAGGTCTGCTGGAGCCCTAGAGCAACTCGGTTTTCTGCTGACTACCAGAGTTCAGTTCTATGGACTGAGCCACTTTGCCACCCCCTGCTGGTATCTTCAGGACTTTCTTGTGCTCCCAGCAGGCACAGAAGCCGTAAATGGCCTGCAAAGGACAGATGCATCTGTGCCACCAGCTTTGTCTCCCCTCAAGCTCTCCTTCAAGCCTACCGAGCCCCCTCAGCTCTGACCCCCATGTCCCTACTATCTTAAAGCCTCTACTGGTCCTGCTCCCTTTCATGGTGTGGACATCTCTCCCCTTAGCCACCCTTGGTCTATTCTCATGTCAATCTTCCAATCCTAGCTGTAATGCTGCAGGTGCAAAACACCAAATGCCTTTTCCATTACAATCTGTGTGTGCTTTTTAGGTCTGTTTTTTCTCTTGGTGCCAAATATTGGGATTTTAGCACTTAACTCAAAATGCAGCTCTTCCTAACTGCTGGTTAAAAGTATAGAAGTAAGGTAGGAAGGAAAGGATGTTTCTTTTCCCTTTACACCTGCCACAATACAAATTTTCTATGGTCATGAAACTAGAGACGATGAGCAAGTAACTTAAAACATTCACATAAAAATTCACTGCACTTAGTGTGGGGTCTTGTGTGAAAGTGTCTAATCCACTCTTCCCTTCTATGGCCATCATGAACGTGACAGGGGTCATCATGGAGGTAATCCCATTGTGGCTTCTGACTGAAGCAAGAGCCACAAGAGTCATTTCAATATACCTTCCCACATTTGCGGGAGGATGACATCCTCCCCTCTTTCCAAAGCACTGAGACAGAACTACAATGTCCCACCCAGGTTCATCAGAGAGGAGAAGTTCAGGTTGAGCGGGGACATAAGTACATCAAATTGGCAAAGTAGTCCAGGCTACAGGAAGCAAATGTCTTACACTCAACAGGTGCAGCGGGAGAGGCTGATGGCACCAAGTCCCTGTGAACGTTCACTCCAGCAGGTGGTTGCCACTGGGATAAAATTGCACAAAGACCACAGAAGATCCTGGAATCAAAACCAAATCCCATCAAGTAGAGAAGGAAAGGGGCAAATATAAGGAAGAAACAGTTGAGAGGATGCAGAGATAAAAGCCGCTAAAGGGAAAAGTGTATAATGTTAAATTTTAAAAAATAAAGTAACTTTGGGTACTACTGTGGTCCCAGAGCCTGGGATGCTGGTTGGTCATCTGATGTGGTGGTGTTGCCTGTAGTAACCTACTACCTGATAGCTCCTTGTTCCTAAAAGGCCTAAGTGCTTGGGTCACTAAAAGGTGTTCATTGATCTTTGCCTCTTCCTTCCACATGCATAAAAGCATGAATCAGCTGATGAGATTTCTCTTCATGCTGAGGTTTTGGAGTCTCTGCTTCATTGAAACCATGTGCAGCCCAGTCCCTCCTTTCCACACCCAGTTCCCTCATCCTTGGCCCTCTACATTATACTGACCAGGTCACTGTTGGGATTTTTTTCTGTCTCCCTGGCTAGAAGGAAAGCTCCAACAATGGTGTGGATGACATTGCCCTGTTTGCTGCTATAGTTCCAGGCCCAGAACTGTGCCTGGTGTACAGTTGCTACTCAATAATTGTTGAAAGAATAAATGAATGAGTGAATAGATGAATGAATTAAAGGAGAAACAAGATTTAAAAGAATGAAGAGAAACAAGGACAAATGTTTTCCTTAAGAAGCTTCCATTCTATTTACTACCAAACAAAAAACAAGCATATACTCCATGAAGTCAGCTGAAGGGAGAAATACCCAAGATGTCCACTTGTGGGGAGGTGGGAGTGTATGAAACAAAAGTGTTCTTATTGTTCCTAAACATACACCTGGATCAATGGCAAGTAATTTCATATACACCCTTTGTTTCAGTTTTTCTCAGTCTAGGCACACAGGTTTTCAGATTTAGTTCACTGGCTTTTGAAATTTCAGT
>CAUYQG010247161.1:0-31023 GCA_963574415.1 Tarsius wallacei | reverse complement strand
CCCTAAATGCCCAAGTACACACTGGAGAACCACTATTTTTCTTTATTTTATTTTTGAGTTGAAGTCTCACTCTGTTGCCCAGGCTGGAGTGCAGTGGCACACTCACGACCCCACCCAGCCACCGCAGCCTTGACCTGCTGGGGCGATTCTTCCGCCTCAGCCTTTCGGGTAACCGGAACTGCAGGTGCGTGCCACCATACCCGGCTAATTTGTGTTGATTTATTGTAGAGACGAGGTCTCACCATGTTGCCCAGGCTGGTCTCAAACCCCTAGGCTCAGGCAGTCCTCTCGCCCTGGCCTCCCAAAGTGCTGGGATTATATAGGCTTGACCATCACGCCCAACCTCTTTTTAATTTTAAAGATGTGGGGTACAATTCAGGGTTAGGTGTACAAATGGTCATTGTACAGGTGAAGTTCAGGCCTCACTCTGGTCTCCACTTCACCTGGTTTGAGATCAGGTACACTTATTGATGAAGTGTACCCTCCCTCCCCTGGCAGTTTCTGGCTACTGCCAATCCCTTTCTTGTAGTATTATGGTAACTGTTCAGGGTCCATTTATGAGTGAGAACATGTGGTACTCAGTTCTTTGTTTCTGTGATGGATCACTGAGTATTACAGACTCTAAATCCATCCAAGTTGCTGGATAATTTTGTCCTTCCTTATGGTTGCATAATATTCCATTGTTTATATGTACCACATTTTTTTTTTTTTTTTGAGTTGGACAGTCTCACTGTTGCCCAGACTGGAGTGCAGTGGCCGCTCCCGGCCACCACAGCCTCGACCTCCTGGGCTCCGGCGATCCTTCCGCCTCAGCCTTCCAAGTTGCTGGAACTACAGGCGCGCGCTACCATGCACGGCTAATTTTTGATTTATTGTAGAGATGAGGTCTCGCCAAGTTGCCCAGGCGGGTCGCGAACCCTCGGGCTCAGGCAATCCACTCACCTCGGCCTCCCCAAGCGAGGGATTACAGGCTGAGCCACCGAGCCCGGCTTGAATCACTATTTTTCAAACTTAACAAGGTCACACACATAAAAAGAATAAAATGACAAAAGGACGCACAGGCTAAATACCAACCAGCACAGGGAACAGGCCCAGATGATTGAAATGCAATTTAATCAGAGTGGCAAGCAGCCAGCTTTTAGGAGGGCTTCTCAGTGGAGGGGACAGTTGGGTGGTTGAGATTTTCCTCCTTTCTGTACAGATATTTTGTCATCATTACCCAGGTTTCCTACTGTTGAACTTACAAGTTCAGGAAAAAGGAAATGATTTCTTCTATTCTGAAAGCAGAACGGGATTCTGACAGTGACAGCACTTTGTTAAGGCAATAAAACAAATATCATCTTGTTTCTGAGATCATTTGCATTAACAAGTGGTGGCTACTTCTGGGCTAGAAATGTTGGACAGGACCATGTCAGCAGGGGACAGGAACACAGCGGAAAAAGCAGGTGGGGAAAAGGAAGGAACCGGGAAGAGAAAAGACCGAGAGGGGAGTAAGAAGAGACTAACTTTGGGTAGTTTGGGACAAAGTGCTTGAAAAAACCTTGGGACGAATTGTCTTCAACAATCGAACCAGCTGACCTGCTCCACCGGACCTATCTGGCACCCTTCACACTGCAGTGTTTAGTAATATCTCTTGACTTAGTCTCCAAAAGCGAGTACCTTCCTCTGTTCCCTTTAAGCTCTTTTTGTTTAAAATGGGGTAGGCCATTAGCCTTCTTCAGATTTCTAGTTGTCCACCCATCCCAATACTACCCAACACCAACACCTCCTAAGTTTTCACTTCGCCAAGCTGAGTTGACCCATGTTTAGTGCTTAGCACAATGTCTGGGCAGATGTAAATATCTATGTGTCTGGCTATTGATGGTGTTATTAACTTCTCCCATCTTTTTTTCTGTTTTTCACTGAATTTCAGAGCCATTCATCTTGCCCTTATTTTTTTTGAGTTGGAGTCTCACTGCGTCGCCCAGGCTAGAGAGTAGTGGCACGCACGCTCACACAACCACCCCAGTGTTGACCTGCTGGGCTCAGGCCATCCTTCTGCCTCAGCCTTCCAAGTAGCTGGAACTACAGGTGCGCACTACCATGCCCGGCTAATTTTTTGATTTGTTGTAGAGACGAGGTCTTGCCAAGTTGCCCGGGCTGTTCTCAAACCCACGGGCTCAGGCAATCCCCTCGCCTCAGCCTCCCATAAGTGCTGGATGACAGGCTTGAGCCACTGTGCCAGGCCCGTCTTGCCCTTCTTTATTTTCCCATTCTTACTTTTCTTCTAATTCTGATTGTTTCTATTAGAATGTTGACCTCTGGCTAAATCAAGGTTTTCCTTGGTCAAAGGGAAAAATGATTATTTGCCTTATTTGACTATTTTCTGAGACAGGGTCTCACTCTGTCTCCTGGGCTGGAGTGCAGTGGTATGATCCAGGCTTACTATGGCCTGGACTTCCTGGTCTCAAGTGATCCTCCTATTCAACTTTCTGAGTAGCTGGGACTACAGGCGCATACCACCATGCTAATTTTTTGATTTTTTTTATAGTGACAAGGTCTTCACTATGTTGCCCAGTCTGGTCTCGAACTCCTAGGATCAAGTGATCCTATCACCTTGGCTTTCCAAAGTGCTGGGATTACACGCGTGAGCCATTGTGTTGGCCTTATTTTTAGTTTTCCTAAGAGAGACGTAAATAGGCTGTTTATTTATTTTTTATTTTTTGAGTTGGAGTCTCACTCTGTCGCCTAGACTGGAGTGCAGTGGCCGCTTCCAGCCTCCACAGCCTCGACCTGCTGGGTTCCGGCGATCCTTTCGCCTCAGCCTTCCGAATAGCTACCACGCCCGGCTGATTTTTGATTTATTGTAGAGATGAGGTCTTGCCAAGTTGCCCGGGTGGGTCTCGAACCCGCGGGCTCAGGCAGTCCACTCACCTCAGCCTCCCAAAGCGCAGGATTACGGGCTGAGCCACCGAGCCTGGCTAATAGGCTGTTTATTAAGCAATGATCTGAGCGACATGAGTGAGCGACATGAGTGATACATTACTGCAAGTTCTGGTGTATCTGTCCTAAGTAATACATCTGACTGAGAATGATTCTGTCCCAGCTGTTCTGAAATTTATTTATATACTTTTATAGAGATAATACTCAGTTGGTTTACCATAGCAGACTACTAGTCTGTATGTCTCCCCAGTTCTCTCCTTTTGTTGAATTGGTCCATGGTGCATTCCTGTCTGAGTATCTGATTGAAGTCTTATGCAATTAGCTTTTCCTGCAGCCCATATTTACATCTTCATGAAACTGTTTCCTTTCATGATTTAATGATAAATTTGGTTCATTTTGATCATTTGCCACTTACATGCAACATGAGTATTATCACATTGTCTAAGAAGGGCAAACTAATTCCACATGATAAAGTTTTCATTTCCCAAGTGTGCCTGATACAAGAGAGGGCATATTTTACCTTCTACTCTGTTATTTCTCTTTATCGTTATTCTTTAAAAAAATTTTTTTATTTTAAAGATGTGGAGTACAATTCAGGGTGAGGCATACAAATGTTCATTATGCAGGTGCCCTTGTGGACGAGGTGTCCCCCCCCCGGTATTATTATTCTTTATCATTATTACATTCATTATAATATTCTCATTGTAATTATTCTTTTCTCTCAACCCCTACTTTGTTTATTTAAAAACTAATTTTTGGGCTGTGCTCAGTGGCTCAGCCTGTAATCCCAGCACTTTGGGAGGCCGAGGCGAGTGGGTTGCCTGAGCCTGTGGGTTTGAGACCAGCCCAGGCAACTTGGCGAGACCTCGTCTCTACAATAAATCAAAAATTAGCCGGGCGTGGTAGCATGCACCTGTAGTTCCGGCTACTTGGAAGGCTGAGGAGGAAGGATTGCCAGAGCCCAGCAGGTCAACGCTGGGGTGGCCGTGAGCGTGTGACTGCACTCCAGCCTGGGCGATGGAGTGAACCTCCAACTCAAAAAACAAACAAAAGCAAACACAAAAACTAATTTTTGGTTAGGCATGGTGGCTCATGCCTGTAATCTCAGCACTTTGTAAAGCCGAGGCAGGAAGATCACTTAAGGCCAGAGTTTGAGATTAGCCTGGGCAACAAAACAAGACCCTGTTTCTTAAAAAAAATTAGCCAGGTGTAGTGGCGTGTGCCCATAGTCCCAGCTACTTAGGAGATGGGTGGGAGGATTGCTAGAACCTAGGTTGAGGCTGCAGTGAGCCATGATTATGTCACTGCACTTCAGACTGGACAGAGTGAGACTGTCTCTTAAAAAAAAAAAATAGTACTAATTTTCTAGTTCCAGAGGTGAGAGCTTAGAGGCAGTTTCTTTTTCTTCCAAAGTAGTGGCCCTTTACACAGCGATACAGATTCAGCAAGTGTTAATAGTGTGAGCAAACTTGAATGCACTCTCCAGTTCTCATGATCCTTATACGTTTCAGTGGGAAAGAAAGGGGAGAATCCCTATATCCCTATTCAAAGAGGAATGTTAGGGGCGGTGGCTTACCATCATTTTAGGCAGGTTCAGCATAAGATAATAAGCATGATGCTGGCCCAAAGGCTCACAACATGGGGCCCTTTTCATCAGTCTGGGAGGAGGAATGGTTTCTCTCAGCAGGTCTGTCGAGGTACAATTTTTTTTTTTTAGTTAGAGTATTACTACCTTTCCCAGGCGTGCGTGCAACAGCACGCTCACGACCATCCCAGCATTGACCTGCTAGGCTCTGGCGATCCTTCCGCCTCAGTCTTCTAAGTAGTTGGAACTACAGGTGTGCGCTACCCCACTCAGGCTATTTTTTAAAAAATTTATTGTAGAGATGAGGTCTCACCAAGTTGCCCAGGCTGTTGTTGAGAAGTACAACATTTAATACACATCAATATGGGCTTTTTGATGCAATCTTGGTGTCTCATGATATCCTGGAAAGACAGATGTTGGGGCTTCCCTTTTAGCTGACTAGTTGGGTGTAGTCTTAACTCTTAGAATGGTCAGTTTCATTCAGGAGGCAAGGCTTCCAAGCACATTGAACGTAACAAGGTATCCCAGGGCAAGACTGCCCAGGTATAAGGTGGTAACCTGTCAGTCCTTTACAGGTATTTAAAGGACAGCCTCATTCATGAGTGTCAAGTATCACATTGAGGTCTACATTTAAGCCACTATATTATAATGGAGTTGCACTAGTCAGCTTTACATCTAAGGCTTTTTACCACTTTGGAGGGTAATCTGGTGACCTACCAGGCTTAATACCAAGTGTCATTTGCCTCAGGCACCATAAGAGGATTGTCCTAAGGATTTCTACTAAGACAATAGTGATGTCAAGTGTGAATTTTCTCACCCTTAGGAGTGGGTTATTTTCCAGGATGTAGTTTAGGAAATAATGCTCCTTTTGGACAAAACCATTGGTTTCATTCAGGCTTGCCACACTGAATCGTGCCCATTGTTCAAGCCAACACCAAACTATGCCTTCTTTCAATCAGTTTGTGTCCAGACTTCTTTGGATTGGAACATTTGCAGCCAGGCAGGCTGGCCTTCTGGTCCTCTCTCTTATTCCCTCTACTCAGCTGAGTTGCTCTGCACAGCTGAAGTGGGCACCTGTGTCCTGGAGGACATTCTCCTCATGTGTATCCTTGTCAGCGGAACTGCAGCCAGAAGGTTGGGTTGGAACACTCGTCTCTGTGAAGAAAGAGAAGCTGAGTTGGCATATTGGTCAGAACAACTTTGAGCAGATGGTAGAAAGCGATGGTGACTAAACTGCACAGTGGTCTAGCATGGGTGGGAGAGGCATCAAACACTAGAAGTGTGAAATCATTAGAGTTGAGTCAAAAGATCCCAACTGTTATCGAAAACTCTCTTAAAATATGTAATTATTACTGTAGTTGGTGGCAGACCCAGAACTTAAAGCCAACATTTCTGACTCTTAAATTTCATGTCTCAAAGTAGAATGCCCTAGTTTCCTGGGGCCAAGTGAATACTGTTGGCTCCTGCTCAAGAAAGCTGCCCACCAAGCAAGAGGACCAGACAGCAAAAATCTGTAGACTGTATGTTTCAGGATGGAAGGGCTCCCAAATCAGGGACTTGTGCACTGAGAAGACCCCCATGCATTTACCTGAGATGGCCTACATTTGGATACTTGCAACCTAGAGAATATTGGTGACCTATCAGAGTTAACAGAGAGACAAAGACAACAAGCAAGGAGAGAATTCCAGCATGTAGCAGTTAGACATCGATCCGAGACACAGAACCAGTAGGAGGTGGAATACAGGTGATTGGCTTATGTTCCTCTTTGGGCTGGAGAAGGAAGTCTGTGGCAGTGAGACAGGGAAGGTTAAGGGCAAGTTGGAACCCCGTGAGCACAGGCTGACACGCTTGTGGTCCACAGTAGTAAGGAAATAATGATCACAAGGAGGCTGAAACCCCAGGGGCATGGTCTGTTTGGAATCTCTGAACTTAAGAAAGGCCTAAGCCCCTTTTTAAAGGGTTTGTCCAAGCCGGGCTCGGTGGCTCAGCCTGTAATCCCGCGCTTTGGGAGGCTGAGGTGAGTGAGTTGCCTGAGCCCGTGGGTTCGAGACCCGCCTGGGCAACTTGGCGAGACCTCATCTCTACCATAAATCAAAAAAACTAGCCGGGCGTGGTAACGCGTGCCTGTGGTTCCAGCTACTTGGAATGCTGAGGCAGAAGGATCGCCGGAGCCCAGCAGGTGGAGGCTGCGGTGGCTGGGAGCAGCCACTGCACTCCAGTCTGGGTGACAGAGTGAGACTCCAACTTAAAAAAAAAAAAAAAAAGGGGGGGGGCTTGCCTGATTAAGTCAGGCCCACTCAGGATAGTCTTTTTTCTTTTTTTTGGCATTCCAGTAAAACTTTATTTTAACATGCAGTGACATCTGGACCAGGCAGGCAGTGTTCCAATAAAACTTTATCTACAGAGGGTGGCGGCGTCTGAGACAAGCAAGTGGTGTTCCAATAAAATTTTGTCTACGGTGATGGCTGATTATATTGATATTTACTTATATATATTATTTATATATTATCTAAGTAACTGGCTTAAAAGAAAAAGTAAGCACTTAACATGCTTTGTTTTGTTGTATTTTAAAGATGTGTGGTACAATTCAGGATTAGTTACGCAAGTGGACATCGTATGTCTTGCTTTTGATAAACTTAAAGCCAACTGATTAGGGGCTTTTTATTTATTTATTTTCAACAAATTTACAGCAAACATCTGCAAAGTCCCTTCACAGCAGCAGTTAGATTAGCGTTTGATTAAATCCGGGAAGTACAGTTCAGCCTGGCCAAGTTTACCCATCAAAAAGCCATCACACAACAGCAGCCAGTGTATGAGACTTGTGTTCCTTGGCTATTCCTCCCTCCCGGAGAGCCTAGAAGAGGGAGATGAAGGGGTCTGAGAGCCAGCCCTCTCTCTCTCCCACAGTCTCCAAAGGGAGGGGACAGGAGGAGTGAACAGCAGACCATATCCCTTCCCTAGTCAGGTCCCCTGGCTTGCAGTGGGAAGGGGACATCTTGGAGCAGACATAAGACAAAATGCTAACAGTGGACAGCACGTAGGAAGCTTTGAGGTCTACCCAAGATGTCACTAAGAAAATTGCTAGCCAGCAAGTAAGAGAGATTTGACATGGCAAACTTGGGTACAGGGACTGAAAACAAAACTCCCCTGAGTGAAGACAACTAGATTACAGAGTGATTAGATTACAACCATTAGGTGAGAAGAGCTGCAGATGTTTAAACAAGGAGGAAAAACAAATGGCTAGAGAGGTCAGGGAAAGCTTGTTTCTAAAAGGTAGACTTTGGGCCAAGTGCGGTGGTTTGCACCAAAATCCCAGGACTTTGGGAGGCTGGGGCAGGAGGGTTGCTTGAAGCCATGAATTTGAGACCAGTCAGGCAAAACAGTGAGAGCCTATCTCGTAAAGAAGGAAGGAAGGAAGGAAAGCAGGGAAGGGAAAGAAGGCAGGAAGAAAGAAAAGATAAGGTGGAATTTGGACTGACCCTTAAGGACCAGCAGTGTTTAGAAAGTTGGCACAGAGGGGTAACTAGTGAGAATAAAGGGTTAGGGAAATGATACACACCCCCGGGGAGTGAAGACAGGGAGGACACTGGACTGGTTGATCTGAACATCTGTGTGTTAAGGAGCTAAGTACTGGTGGGGGCTGGATCACACAGGGCCTCAAGGGCCAGGGAGAGGAGCTGAAATCCGATGAGGTAGGTAGGAAATCATTGTAGATTCCTGAATGGAGAAAGCTTGAGAAAAGGTTTTGTTTTGCTTGGAATCTTTTAAAGATAGATTAATGTGACAGTGGGATAATATAGATGCATTTTGGAGAAGGACCAGGATTCCAGGGAGGCTAGTTAGGATGCTGCCACAGTATTCTCAACAGTAATTCATAATCACCTGATGCACAACTATAGAGGTAAAATGGAATTGGAGGAGAGAGGGAACGCCTGTGAAAGAGTTCAAAGACAAAAACAATAAGATCGATGACCAAATGGAAGGATGATGGCAGAAAACATAATTTTTGGTATTCCTTGGTTCCTTCTGTATTTCTTGCTTCCCAGCTTGGGGATCTAGAAAAATGGAAATGCCACAAACGTCAATGAGGAAGTTAGGAAAGAAAGATCTGTTTGGGGGATCAAGATGGTTCAGTTTGGGGTTACTGAAGCTGAAGCCATGATCTGAGGTGGAAATATCTTGGTAGAAGTTGTAAATAAAAAACAAGCAGTCAGCATAGCCTGAAAGTGTGTGCAGGAAGGACTGCACGGGGGACAGCTAGGCTAGGGCACTGAAGAGTCTGGAGGTGCAGGTGGCAGCTTCACGTTTCTTCCAGCTGAAGGGAGTGCTTTAGAAGAGAGAGGAGTAAATAGGAATAGAGCAGTTGGCTACCCAGATGGTGTCAAGAACACAGTGGGATTTTATTTCTGGGCCCAGGCTTAAGATCCTGGAGCTGATGAGTTTTTGGCAAGGACCTGGGGAGTCATGAGGACAAAAAAAAGTGTTTTCTTTCTTTTTTTTTAAGTAGGGCGGAGAGGAATCATTGGGAAGGAAACAGGAAATTGTTCGAAGGAAGGACAAAATGAAGAAAGAAAACTGAGTGAACAAATAAGGTCTAAAAAGAAAAAATAACATTGTAGACGATACTTCGTCGTTTTATGAGATAACTATATGTGAAAGGAAGCCAAATTTATTGCTAACCTTTGAGTTTACTATATGCCAGGACTGCAGCAAATTCTTTATGCACATTGTTTTATTTAATTCTTGCAAGCTCAATTTTTTCTGCACTCAACTATAGTGGATATCTTTTCATGTCAATAAAGGTCTGTATTGTCATTTTTAATAGGTGGATAGTATAGTATTCCTTTACATGAAGATCCATTGTAGTCAGCTACAGTGAACTCTTTTGTGCATACATTTTTTCCTACATTTTTGTGTCCTCTTTTTCTTAAGTGACGAATGAACATTTTTAGTTTAAAATTTTTTGAACAATATCATGATTCAAAAATATTTAAACATACATAGCAAAAGGTTTTCTTCTATTCTTTTCCCCTGTCCCACACCAATCACTATGCATTTTCCTTGCATCTTTCCATAATTTGTTATGTGAGTAAACAGAAATATTTATTATTTTTTCCTTTTTGAAAACACAGAATGTAAAAAGCATCTTGTGATCGTCTCTTAAAGGCTGGGGTCCCCAACCCCCGGGCCGCAGACTGGTTAGGAACCTGGCCATATAGCAGGAAGCGAGTGGTGGATGAGTGAGCAAAGCTTCATCTGTATGTACAGCCGCTCCCCATCACTTGTATTACCACCTGAGCTATGCCTCTGTCAGATCAGCAGCATTATTAGATTATGATAGGAACACGGATCCTATTGTGAACTGCGCATGTGAGGGATCTAGGCTGCACACTCCTTATGAGAATCTAATGCTTGATGATCTGAGGTGGAGATGGGGTGGTGATGCTCACGCTGGGAAGCAGCTACAAATATAGATTAACATGAGCGGTGAGGTTTGACTGCACAAGACCATGGTAAATCAACTGCTTGCAGACTCATTGCCAAACCCTCTCCGTGGGTGGCCAGTGAGTTGATGGACTTCAATTGTACAGCTGCATCTGGTGGCAGGCTTTAAGTCAGAAGCCAACACTTATTTTAGCCCACACGTGGCCCCCCTATCATTTTATTTACCACTTCCATCCACACCACCTTTTGTTAATGGTGAGTTGTATAATTATTAAATTAAACATTACAATGCAATAATAATAGAAATACAGTGCACAGTAAATGCTGTGTGCTTGAATCATTCTGAAGCCATACCCATTCCTCCCTAATCCGTGGAAAAATTGTCTTCCACAAAACCAGTCCCTGATGCCAAAAAGGTTGGGGACTGGAGCTTTAGGGTAAAATCTTAGAGGTGGTATTGCTGAATTAGAGGGTCATTTTCAGCTTTTTTTTTTTAAGTCAGTCTCGCTGTACCCAGGCTAGAGTGCAGTGGCACACTCACGGCCACCGCAGCCTTGACCTGATGGGCTCAGGTGATCCTTCCACCCCAGCCTTCCAAGTAGCTGGAAATACAGGCATGTGCTACCACGCCCGGCTAATTTTTCTTGATTTATTGTAGAGATGAAGTCTCACCAAGTTGCCAGGCTAGTCTTGAACCCCTGGGCTCAGGCAATCCCCTTATCTCTGCCTCCCAAAGTGCTGGGATAACAGGTTTGAGCCACCGTACCTGGCCAGCTAAAATCTTAGTACATTTCCAGTTGCACATCGGAAAGGTTGTACAATTTATATTCCCACCTACAATGCACAAGTGTTACTAAATTTATTTTATTTTCTAAGTTCAGTGTATCTTTGTATTTCAAAATGTATGGGGAGCCCAGAATGAGTGTTAAAAATTACTATAATTTGTAATATAAAGTGGATTCTGGTATTATACAGAATTTATTATACAAAAGACTTTAGACTTATCCATTTATAATTTGTAACATAGAAAAATGGACACAATGGGAAGAAAAGTTTGATCTAAGTTGTTTGTTTTTCTGTTTCTCTTATTTGATGGGTGAAGAGACAATGAAAAGATGGGAAAATGTCAGTTTGGGATGTAAATATGGAAAACAGAGCCGAAAAAGACAAAAATAAGCAGAGTGAGAAACAGTGACAGCCTTAGGATAGGAGTGAGAAAGGGATGAACATTCCCAGTGGTTCCATGCATCTAACAAGGTGTATTTTCAGAACATCTCTTCCTGTTACATTCTTTTCTAGACTCTTGTCACAGTCTCTACTTTTCTATCATTGAATTGGTTCATAGGATTATAATATAAATCAAATCTCCAATGGAATGAATATGTTCTTTTGTTTTTGTTTTTTGATAGAATTGATTACCTGAAGAAATGGATACTTCTCCCTCTAGAAAATATCCAGCTAAAAAACGGGTGAAAATACATCCCAACACAGTGATGGTAAAATATACTTCTCACTATCCCCAGCCTGGGGATGATGGATATGAAGAAATCAATGAAGACTATGGAAGTTTTATGGAAGAAAATCCAAAGAAAGGTCTGCTGAGTGAAATGAAAAGAAAAGGAAGAACTTTCTTTGGAACCATGGACGCCCGACCTCCACCAACAGAAGACCCAATGACCAATGAGATCGGACAATTCCAGGGCTTTGCAGAAAAAAATATTTTCCAATCCCGAAAGATGTGGATAGTGCTGCTTGGGTCTGCTTTGGCTCATGGATGTGTAGCTCTTATCACTAGGCTTGCTTCAGATCGTTCTAAAGTTCCATCTCTAGAACTGATTTTTATCCGTTCTGTTTTGCAGGTCTTATCTGTGTTAGTTGTGTGTTACTACCATGAGGCTCCCTTTGGACCCAGTGGATACAGATTACGACTCTTCTTTTACGGTGTATGCAATGTCATTTCTATCACCTGTGCTTATACATCGTTTTCAATAGTTCCTCCTAGCAATGGGACCACTATGTGGAGAGCCACAACCACAGTCTTCAGTGCTGTTTTGGCTTTTTTACTTGTAGACGAGAAAATGGCTTATGTCGACATGGCCACAGTTGTTTGCAGCATCTTAGGTGTTTGCCTTGTCATGATCCCCAACATTGTTGATGAAGACAATTCTTTGTTAAATGCCTGGAAAGAAGCCTTTGGGTACACCATGACCGTGATGGCTGGGCTGACCACTGCGCTTTCTATGATAGTATACAGATCCATCAGGGAGAAGATCAGCATGTGGACTGCACTGTTTACCTTTGGTTGGACTGGGACAGTCTGGGGAATATCTACTATGTTCGTTCTTCAGGAACCCATCATCCCATTAGATGGAGAAACCTGGAGTTATCTGATTGCTATATGCGTCTGCTCTACTGCAGCATTCTTAGGAGTTTATTATGCCCTGGACAAATTCCATCCAGCTTTGGTTAGCACGGTGCAACACTTGGAGATTGTGGTAGCTATGGTCTTGCAGCTTCTAGTGTTACACATATTTCCTAGTGTCTATGATGTCTTTGGAGGAGTGATCATTATGATGAGTGTTTTCGTCCTTGCTGGCTATAAACTTTACTGGAGGAATTTAAGAAGGCAGGACTACCAGGAAATACTAGACTCTCCCATTAAATGAATACCCATTATTATCTTGTTAATGTTTGTTTATTAATATATACACTGCCATTTTAATGTTTACCTGTAAATGTCTTTTGTGTTGTATGACTGACAGAGTGCTAAAGAATATATAATTAATATATACAGAAAAATTATTCTAGTCTAATATATTCAAATATAAACATTAAATATGTGAAATATGTCATGTGCCTGGTGTCCTTACTCGTAGTTATTGGTGTCTGTACAGATAATTGTGGTAGAAGGAGAATGTAAACTTCCATCACTGAATAACACAAGACTTTTTGCGTTTTCAGTTCATGAATGCTCAATACTAAATCCTCTGTCACAATATCCTGTGATTTCTGTTTTCCTGACTAATGTCTACAAACCTTCCCCAAAGCAATCCACGGACATTAGTAGGGTATTTATGCTTTGGGAAAATGCCAACATTTTCCCATTTTCAGGAATTACTAGACACTGGCTCTCAACAGAATTATGCAAATCGAGCACAGAGAAAGATTACAAATAATAATAATAATGAACACAGCCTGAATGACTTGAGTACCGAGAAGTCTAGTGTAAGTGTAACTGCTGTCTCAGAAGAAGAGGAACAGAGAATAGAGCAGAAAGAAATATTGGCCAAAAGTCTTCCAAATTTGATAAAAGGAAAGAAAATAAGAAAACAGCAGCCCACAGAACCATAGGACTAAAAGAACCAGAATAAATACAAAGAAAACCACAACTAGAAACATCCCAGTTTAACTTTTGACAAACAAAGCTAAAGAAACAAAATCTTAAAGCAGCCATAAAAAAGACATATTACATACAGGAAGACAATTTTAAGAATTACAACTGGCTTCTAAGCAGAAACAATGGAAGTCAGAAGAGAATGATATCTTTAAAGTGCTGTATGAAAACCCTTTGATGCCCTCTCACTGCCTATGTGCTTGACTTCCCTAACCTGGCCTTTGCTTGCGTTTCTAGCCACCCTCTGCTCCAGCAATAGTCCTCTGTTGTTTAACGCTTCTGTGTTACGCAGGCTCCTGTATGTGGAAAGCCCATCTCTTCTTTGCTCAGATAATTGCCTGAGCACACAACTCCTCTCCCCGTGACTGTTTTCCTTGTACATATCTATTTTTGTATTTACTATATTAGTAACAAATACCTGTTTACATCTGACTCTCTGACACCGGATTGAGCTCCTTTAAGATAGAGACTGATCTTTAGATTGTCAGTACCTACCACAGTGTGGACGGTTAATTGATTTTTGTTAACTTCCACAGAAGTATAACAATACTCAATCCCAATGAAGGGTCAGGCATGGTGGCTTGTGCCTGTAATCCCAGCTAGTGGGGAGGCTGAGGCAGGAGGACTGCTTGAGGCCAGGAGTTTGAGGCTGCAGTGAGTGATGACTGTGCTACTGCACTCCAGTCTGGGAAACAGAGAAATCCCTTGTCTCTGGGAGGGGGAACAGAAATTAAATTTGGTTACCAGGACCCACTAGTTTCTATACCTCACAGCTGATCCTGTGATTATTTAGGTTGGCAGAACTTTTTTTTTTTGTAAACACTCCTGCCTCACCATGATGCTAAAACTAGATAATTCTCTCTAGCCATTTTTTTTCGTTTTTGAGTTGGAGTCTCACTCTGTCACCCAGACTGGAGTGCAGTGGCACGCTCCTGGCCACCGCAGCCTCACCTGCTGGGCTCTGGTGATCCTTCCGTCTCAGTCTTCCAAGTAGCCGGGACTACAGGCGCGCGCTACCATGCCCGGCTGATTTTTGATTTGTTGTAGAGACGAGGTCTCGCCAAGTTGCCTGGGTGGGTCTCGAACAAGCGGGCTCAGGCAGTCCACTTGCCTCAGCCTCCCAAAGTGCTGGGATTACAGCCGGGTCCTCTCTAGCCACTTTTAACTATGAGTTGTCTATAGGTTTCCAGGAAGGACCTTTTGCCTTTCTTGTCTTCCCAAATCCTCTTCTTTGGTATTAAAGAAGTGAGCCGTCTACATGTTTTTATCCTAGACAGATTAGCTGCCCATTTCCGGTTCATAGGTCATAAGTTCTTTTGACCCACGTTTTCTTGTTGCCTGATTCTGGTTAGTCCCGGTCAACTCAGCTCTAATTAGCAAGGGCAGTTCCTGTTTGGGGTTTGAGTTCCCCTGAAAGAGAGGAAGAAACAATGCGCATGTCTGTTTGGAAGTTGGGGAGACAGAGTTTGTGAGAGGAAGTCTCTGGGATGGCTCCCACTCCATGAGACCCAGTGCTTCATTCCTTCTGAGTGCAACTTCATACACGACTGTCTGCCCTTTCACTTGATTCTTTCCTCTTTCATTGCTGTTTTCTTATTTTTCTTCGACTCCTTCACTCTTATATTTTGGGGAGCTACAAAATATTTTTGGAGTTCCCAGAAAGAATGGGTGATGAGGAAGCTTACGGAAGGCAAATTAGGAAGAGAAACCATGTTTACAGGGAACTAAAATCCTTTTGTGAAAAAGCAGATTTAAGCTTCCTTCCTTACAGCTGCTTTTATTGCTGAAATAGGTAGCATATAGTAGTCAAGAGACCTGGAACAAAACCTTGCGGAGGGTCTCCTCAGGTTATTGGTACATTCAAAATACTGATTCCCCTTCAAAATAAAATCTAAACGTATACTCACACATATTTTCTCTGGGTTAATTTTCCTTAGTTAAGGCAAATTATGTGAAGGCAAGAACTGTATTTTACCTGTTGTATTTGTATTCACACTTTTTCTCCACTTCACAAGCTAAATATGTAATTTGAATTAAAATTGAGTCAGGTTCTGCTAACAGTTTGCTGTGTGATTTTGGAGAAATAATGTTTTATCTTCTGGACAATGGTTTTTTCAAAAAATGAATATAGTAATATCTATGTTCATAAACTTTACCAAAAATATCAACAAATAGTAAAACCATTGCATTAGCTTGGGCCGTCTTAACAAAATACCAGACTGAGTGACTTAACAACAGAAATTCATTCAAAGTTCTGGAGGCAGGAAATTCCAAGACAAGGTATCAGCATGGCTAGTTTTGGGTGAGGGTTCCCTCGCTGGTGTGCAGATGGTTGTATTCTTGTATCCTCAAGTGGCAAATAGGGAGAGGTCTCTCTGGTGTCGTTTTTTATAAAGACACTAATCCTATGAGATTAGAGCTTCACCCTTATGACTTCATTTAACTTCACCCCCTAAAGGCCTATTTCTAAAAACAGATGGTCCCTGACTCAAGACTTTTCCACTTTATGATGGTGCAAAAGCCATATGCACTCTGGAAACCTATTTTGAGTACCCATATTATCCTTCCTTTCAGTCTTCAATAAGTTACACGAGATAGTCAACACTTTTTTACAAAATAGGCTTTGTGTTAGATGATTTTGCCCAACTGCAGGCTAATGTAAGTGTTCTGAGCATGTTTAAGGTAGGCTAGGCTAAGCTATGGTTGGTCGTTTAGTTTGGTATATTAAAAAAGCATTTTTGACTGAAGATACTTTCAATCTACTATGGGTTTATTGGGATGTAACCCCATTGTGAGGAGCATCTGTAGGGTCATATTGGGAGTTAGGGCTTCAGCATATGAATTTTGAGGAGGACATAATTCAGCCCATAGCAGCCATGGTAAAATATGCAAAGTTATTTAAACCCTTAGAATAAATTAAGAATTCATTTGCAATGCTAACAATGGAATGTAAACATAGGCTAGGTGTTGTCCGGTTTCATGGTTTCCTTGTCCCAGCCAATTGGGGCTAGTAAGGGCACAAATAGGTAATTTGCGCTTGACCTTGTAATTCTATATATGGCAGGTTTCCCTAGTCCCCTGTAGTGTTGCTATAAGGGAATACCTGAGGCTGGGCAATTTATAAGGGGAAAAAATTATTTGGCTCATGGTTCTAACGCCAGGAAAAGTTCAAGATTGGGCACTGCACCCGGGGAGGGCCTTGGGCTGCTTCCACTCCTGGCAGGAGGTGAGGAGAGGCAGGCTAGGCAGAGATCACATGGTCAGAGAAGCAGCAGAAGGGAGGGGAAAGAGGTGCCGGGGATCTTTTTAACCAGCTCTGGTGGGGACAAGGAGAAAGAACTCACCCACCCGCTCCCAAGGAGTTCATTCATCTGTTAACCACGGAGCCACCTCCACGACCCAAGCACTTCCCACTGGGGCCCCACCTCCAACACTGGAGATCCCTCTGCACGTGTTCAGGGATTCAAACATCCCAACCACAGCACAGGCCAGCCCACACACGTGCATGGACACTGAAGCAAGCAACTTCAAAGTTCACTGCAGGAAACTCTGAACTCTCGGCGTACCGTCAGGACGAAGACGAGAGGAGAAGGGGAAGGAAAACGTACGAATGCCTGCCACAGGACTTACTGGCCCTCGTGTGCAAGACCGAGCCCGGACACGGCGCCTGACTGCAAGGCGTCCGGGACGCAGGCAGGGATCCGGACCGACCGTCTCGGCATCCGGGATGCGGAGGACACCTGTGCTCCAAGAACGGAGCCGAACCCAGCGGCTTCCCGGAGGAGCGAGCCCTCGGCGGAGCCACAGAGCCGGCGGAGAGGGCACGAGGCCGGGGCCCCGGGCTGAGCCCGGGCGTGGGGAGAGCGACTTACGGAGGCTGCAGCCGGTGGCCGGGACCCGCCCCGGAGGGCGCCGATCCCGGCGCCGCAGCGAGGCCCGGGCTCAGCTCACCTGGGCTCGAGCCCCCGACGAGGCGCACGTCCTGCCTTTCCTCCCGGGCCTCCGCGTCCGGGCCTCTGGCTTTCCTTTGTCGCTCCCTGCCCCCAGGACCCATGCGCTGGGGAGGCGCGCCTCGGGTGCGGAGCCTGGAGGAGGCCGCCGGGCTGACCCCGAGGCCCGAGACGCCGGCCCGTGGGCCGCCGGCTCTCGCGAAGCACAAGCCGAGACGGCCGGGGTCAGGGCCTGGCCGTGCAGCGCTCCCTCCCGCGCACCTTCCGCCGCGCAGCCTGGGCGCACGCCCCGCCCCGCGCTTGACGGACGCGTGGGCCCGCCCAATCCCGGCGCGGCACGGGCCGCCGTCGCGTCGGGGCCCGGGGAGGGCGGCCGCCGAGCCAATCAGGGAGGGCCGGGAGCGGGCTTCCTGCCCGCGCGGGCCCGCCCCCCGCCCGCGCCCCGCCCGCGCCCCGCCCCTCTCCCGAGAGCGACGCGGCGGCGGAGCGCGGGCCTCGTGCCGGAACGGCCATCGCGGCGGCCGCGGCGGCGTCCAGGGCCTCCTCAGGTGAGCGGCGGCCGCCCCGCTCGGCGGCGGGGCCGCCCCGCCGGCGGGCACGCACGCGCCGCGTCCGCCCCCGCGCGTCCCCGCCGCCCGCCGCGGCTCTTCCTCTTCCCGGGCGCCGTCCGCCGGCGCGGGGCCGCGGGGGCGCGCAGCCTGCCCGGCCGGGCCGCGGGCCCCCGCCTCGCCCGGGGCGTCGTCGGGGGCGTGGGAGCCCGCGGGGCCGGCGGGGCGGGCGCGGGCGCGCCGGCCTTTCGCTGCCGAGAGAGCGGCCGCCGGCCGTGGCGTCATCCGAGGCCGGGAAGGTGGGGACGCGGCGGGGCGGGACGGGCGCTCTCGCCTGCGGCCCGGGGCGCGGGGCGAGGGGGGCGTCCTCGGGGTGCGCCCGCCCCCGTCCCGGGCCGGTCGTGCGCCCTCGGCCGCCGTGGCTGGCGGGGCTCGCGGCCCGGCTTGCGGTGCGGTCCGGGGCGGAGGGGCGCGCCGGGCCGGGCCGGGCCTGCAGCCGGTCTCCTGCCCGCCCCGCGCGCCGCCCGCGCGGGACGTGGTCGTGCCCCGGGCCGGGGGCCGGGGCGGGGGCCCCGGACACGACCCTGCTCGTTGGGCGGAGGCGTCGAGAAGCCCGAGGGGCGGGGGCGGGGGGAGACGGCGGGGGCTCCCACGGGCAAGGGCGGCACGCGGGGCTCGTGCGAAGCAGCCGGTTGGGCAGGTGCACCCCGGCGGGCTCGGCACCCGGACGCCCCCGTGCCCGAGGTCCTGGTCGCGGGAGGTCCCGGCCCCTGGGGCGGGATCCGGCGGGGGGCGGTGCGGGGTGGTGGTCCTTCGGGCCCTTCACAGCCGGGTAGCTGCTCGGGAGCACGCGTGGGTTGATTGGTGGTGTTTCTTGACCGCAGACGTGGGGGCTTGCTTTTTGCGAAAATCGTGGTCTGCAGGACTGGCTGTAACCTCCGTGAGCCCAGCCTGCCGAGCCTTCACGTGTAACTTTAAGATGTTTGCCTTTTCCAGACTGTCTCGTCGGTCCAGATTTTCCCAGGGCTTTCAGGCCCACCTAAATAAGCGGGTTGTTAGACACCGGGGACCCTTTATTATGCCTCCGGGTTTCTGGGTGTCTTTTTCTTTTGGACCTCTGAGAACTCTCCTGCCAAAGCTCAAGGCAGATTTGATGTGGTTATTGTTCTCCATCACTTGTCAGGAAGGCTTCGCAAATATAGCTGCAGTCCATTTTTAAACACAAAGCTTAAAAATGATTTTTGCAATGTGCTCACTTTTATAATATGGAAAAGTACCAAGTGTTCTCTACCCACTCCAGAAAATCAAGTAGTTGATAAGTAAAATGGAAGGGGATTATTGCAATCACTGAGCATCTAACAGAGTCTTGGTAAATACTGTGCTGTTAGAAAGACAGCTGACGTAGGGCTGGAGCGGTGGCTCAAGCCTGTAATCCCAGCACTTTGGGAGGCCTAGGCAAGAGCATTGTCTGAGCTCAGGGGTTCGAGACAACTTGGGCAACTTGGTGAGACCTCATCTCTACAGTAGATCAAAAAATTAGCCGGGCGTGGTGGTGCAAGTCTGTGGTTCCAGCTACTTGGAAGTCTGTGAGGCGGAAGGATGGCCTGGGCCCAGCAGTAGAGGTAGCCGTAGCTGGGAGCGTGCCACTGCCCTCCAGCCTGGGTGACAGAGTAAGACTGTGACTCAAAAAAGAAAAAATCTTTAAATGTTTTTTTGGTCTTGTCAGTTGTCTTTTTATTTTTTTTTTTTGAGCCTGAATCTCACTGTATCGCCCAGGATGGAGTGCAGTGGCACACTCATGGCCACTGCAGCCTCGACCTGCTGGTTTCAGGCGATCCTTCCACCTCAGCCTTCCAAGTAGCTAGAACTACAGGCATGCGCCACCACGCCTGGCTAATTTTTTGATTTATTGTAAAGATGAGGTCTCACCAAGTTGCCCAGACTGGTCTCGAACTCGTGGGCTCAGGCAAACCTCTCACCTTGGCCTCCCAAAGTGGAATTATAAGTGTGAGCCACTGTGCCCAGCCAGAACTTATAGGTTTATGTTGCTTATATTTTGTTTCTGTAGAAGACCAGAACATGCCACCCCCCAAATATGACTCTTTGGCATAAAGATTGTTTTGAGATGATTATTTTGAGATACTATGGACACAGAGGAAGCTCTGAAAACAGAGTAGAGGTATCTTTTTGTAAGTAAAAATTACACATATAAAGGAAATCTTTACTTGTGAGGGTCTAGGATATATTACTACTATAAGAAGAATGACTCTAGAGACTGGGTGCCGTGGCTTATGCCTGTAATCCCAGCACTCTGGGAGGCTGAGGCAAGAGAATTGTTCAAGTCCAGGACAACATGGTGAGACCTAGTCTCTACAACAACAACAACAACAACAACAAAACTAACCTGATGTGGTAGCCCACACCTGTAATCCCAGTTACTCAGGAGGCCAAGGCAGGAAGAATCACTTGAGCCCAGGAATTTGATGCCAGCCTAGGCAACATAGCCTGACCTTGTCTCTATAAAAAAGTCAAAAAATTAGCTGGGCATGGTGGCTCACGCCCATAGTCCCAGCTACTCTGGAGGCTGAGGTGGGAGTATTGTTTTAGCCGAGGAGGTCGAGGCTGCAGTGAGCCGTGATTATGTCACTGCACTCCAGCCTGGGCAATAGAGTGAGACCCCGCTTCAAAAAGCCACAAACAAAGATCTTATAGCCCACACAGCCATATTTGAAGGTAATAGGGATCAAGACTTCAACATATGAATTTTGAAGGGACACAACTCATTTCATAACAAGAAGGTTGCCTCAGTTGCTAAATCAGTAAAATGGGAATGATAGGAATAGTAATGACATCATAGAGTTGTTGGGAGAATTAATACATATAAAGTGCTTATCACAGAACTTAGTACAGACATATCACTAAACAGGTGTTTGCTATTATTATCTCTACCATTGTTGCTGGTTTTTCTCTTGTCAATGAGCATCAAACACTACTTCTTTTATTTATTTATTTTTTATTATTTTAGAGACAGAGTCTCACTCTGTGGCTCAAACTGGAGTGCAGTGGTGCAATCATGGCTTACTGTAGCCCCAACCTCCTAAGCTCAGACTGGGACTTCTTTGGAAATCTCAGCCTTCCAAATAGCTGGAACTACAGGTACATACCACCATACTTGGCTAATTTTATTTTTATTTTGTAAAGATTGGATCTTGCTATGTTTCCCAGGCTGGCCTCAAACTCCTGACTTAGTGATCCTCCTGTCTTGGCCTCCCAGATGCTGGGATTAAAGGTATGAGCTACCAGGCCTGCCCTAAACACTACCCCTCTTGAAGTTACAATAATAATATATCGAGAATACACTGTAGTCTAGCATTGAAGACCTATGTAAATACTTGCTGTTTTATATACTTTAACAAGGCCCTCAGCAAGTTAAGATTACTACTGGACTATCCAGGTATGTACGTTGAAGATGGAACATACTTTCCTTTATTAAGCTTACCTTCCTTTTGGTTACATACATGTTAACATGGAAAAAGGAACTAAGCTTTGAACTGTCATCTGCTCAGAGCTAACCAAAAAGGGTGGGTGTAGATTGACTAAATCCTCATGACTGTCTTGGCTCCACACTTCATTGTCATTCGTTGTTAGATTTAGGTGATGACTTTCAGGTCTAAAGATGGCACCATTCTTTATCAGTCTGAATATTGGCACAACTGCAGATCATATTAATCTTATTTCAAAATGTCAAAATTCCAATATTCAGAGCATTTGAAGCTGTGCAAATATCCTTCTGGGACACATTTTAAAAAATAAAATAATTGCCGGGCTCGGTGGCTCAGCCTGTAATCCCGCGCCTTGGGAGGCTGAGGTGAGTGGATTGCCTGAGCCCGCGGGTTCGAGACCCGCCTGGGCAGGCGAAACCTCATCTCTACAATAAATCAAAAATAATTAGTCGGGCGTGGTAGCGCACGCCTGTAGTTCTGGCTACTCGGAAGGCTGAGGCGGAAGGATCGCCGGAGCCCAGCATGTCGAGGCTGCGGTGGCCGGGAGCGGCCACTGCACTCCAGTCTGGGCGACGGAGTGAGACTCCAACTCAAAAATAAATAAATAAATAAATAAATAAATAAATAAATAAATAAAATAATTATTATTTGCTTTATTCCCTCACTCCTTTGTAGCATATACCAAATGGAATTCCAGAGACTCCAGTAAATGCATTTCCATTTTTATATCAGGTGAGACCAAAAGAGGAAAGGTATTATTATCTGGAATCACAAACTCAATGGAGAGCCAAACCTCAGGCTAACACATCTATGAAAATTAAAGTGTCTCCTGATGAGGAATGTCAAATATCATGGGTGTGTGACTATTTAGTGGTTAATCTTGTTCACTTCCTAATAACTACAAAGCACCTCTAAAGTCAATTTTATAATAAATAAGATCACAGCTGACTGTTTTTCTTTGATTGAACTTTATTTAATAATAATGCTAATTTAATTCAGTTACTCTGCTATTTAATTCAGCTACTTCAGAAAGAATTCTGTGACATTTGACTCTGAATAACACACTTTATCACCAAGTTGTGAAGACTGCTGTGTGGAGTTGTGCAGACACTGCACGTAGGAATCTAGCCAAGGGGGGCAAGTGAGGCTGAAAGATTTTTAGCTTTGTCTCTTTATTTTTACTTCCAAAACTTGACTGGGAATATTAAGGATAAGCCCTGAAGACTCAGGGCAAGGAGTGCATGCTGTAAACCACAGAACTGGAAGGAATGTGTGATAATATCACAACAGAGAACAGAGAATGGCAGCGAATCAGACACCATTATGCCTAGAAAATTCACGAGAATTTTCTAGAAATTGAGATCGGGCTTGGGGAGGGGGAAAAAAGAGAAAAAAAGATGTTAACTTCAAATAATGAGATTCAGAAAATATGATTAATTATAGGGTTTATTCGAGCCCCAAGCCTGCAGTAAATATGAACTCCAGAAAAATGGAGTCAGTTCTCAGAAGTTAAAAGTTAGGGTTTTAATCATATAGATAAAAAACAAAGAAATGTAACAGAGTTACAACATTTTCTATACCAGGCTAGTTGATGAGTTACAACTATCTAATAGAGTTTGTTTTCTTTTCCATATGGCTTGATTTCTTTTTTTTTTCCAAGTTGTAGTCTCACTCCGTCGCCCATACTGGAGTGCAGTGGCCACTCCCGGCCTCGAGCTGCTGGGCTCCAGCAATTCTTCCGCCTTAGCCTTCCAAGTAGCCGAAACTACAGGCGCGCGCTACCACGCCTAGCTAATTTTTCTTTTGATTTATTGTAGAGATGAGGTCTCACCAAGTTGCCCAGGCAGGTCTCGAACCAGCGGGCTCAGGGAATCCATTCATCTCAGCCTCCCAAAGTGCGGGATTACAGGCTGAGCCACCGAGCCCAGCCTTTGTTTTCTTTACAGCTTGTTTTCATTTACTTTCCTATTTAAAAGAGAGTATTTAACATTCCATTTTAAGACAATGTAATAGTCATAGTGAGAAAGGTAAGAGAAAAATTAATCTGTAAAGAAAATCAACAGGAAGAGAGAAGGGGTCTTCTTTGACACCATTTAGTCATCTGCAACATTTTACAAAACAATATAGGCAAGAAGGCTGATCTATAGTCAGAGAAACAAAGGTTACAGTTGCCTGTCACATGATTCTTTCTCATAGTCACATTTCTTAAGGCTCAAAATATTTTTAAAGATTCAACAGCTGAATTTTGAATTACTTGTTTTCACAAAGGTAAAAGGAAAAATCCAGAATTTGGCAATTTATCTAAAGAAAATGAATTTTTCAAAAATGATTTGGTGAGACTATGTTTTCTGCAATCTACTCAATAGAAACTAAGGCTTGAGATCCAAATTCAGTCATCAAGCAGGTTTTTTTTTCAGCTAAATATGTGCACACTTGAGTAATAACTCTGAATAATAAGTTTTGGGACTATAAAAATGTAAACCAAGGTTTAGGACACACTATAAAAAAAGAGAGAAAAAAGAAGAAACATAAATGACAGCAGCATCTCTGATTTGTACCTTTCTTCCAAAAAGGACTTTGAAAGAGTTCAGTATTCAAAGGGGAAAGAGTGAACAAGAGGAAAGAAGAAAAAAAAAAGGGAGAAAAGTGGAAGGTAAGTCATGAGGCAGTGGCTTACATTCTTGTGAAGGCTTTTGATTTGCACTTAGTGATTTTACATTCTATGTATGAAAGAGGGGGTAGAAGAAAACAGTCAATTATGTGTTCCTCATACACTCCTTAAATCTACATTTCACAGAAGATAAAGTAAACATATGGAAAGACAGAGTAGAGGAAGATTCAGCTGAACTCTGTGTTAGGGCTTGTCCACAAGGGGGATTTGTATTCTGGACGATTTGGGGGCCCGTGAGAAATTTTCTTGTGAGCAATTTGTGAGGGAACTGACACATAGCCCTCTATTGCTGCAGTCATCCATAGGGAGAGAAGGAAGGCAGTTTTATGTATGTGTGACTCACTTTCCAAGCTCAACTTTCCCCTTGGCATAGTGAGTTTGGGGTCTCCGGATTCTGTTTCCTTTCCCAAACTTTATATCCAGCACACCAGCATGTATTGAGCCTCTATAGCACATGGTACACACTAACAGTCTTGCATGTATTATCTCATTGAGCCATTTGAGAGGTATAAGCCATCAGAGAGGCTGGCTGGATGTTTTCTATTTGGATATTCTCTAGAACATCCACCCTGCTCTGTGCCAAGGGAGACGAACTGATATAAGCCACATCAATTGGCCATTCTGTCCTCCTGCTTCTTGCTGGGTTTGGCCAGTGGAGGGGTTGGTGGAGAGTAAGAACAGGGTACTTATTCCCCTGGCTCTCTTTATGTCACAGTACCCCAGATAGTCTGCATCCCTCTGAGGAAGGCATAGTTAGCATAGCACATAGTTTAGATGTATTTAGACAAGTTTTCTTAGGTAGGTCTAATTAATATAACAGAGGAACAGGATGGTTAAACCTTCCAGTGTCTTTCTTATAGGTACATGACATCCACTTGACCAGCTAGGCATATCGGACCCAATCACCTTGGGGGTTGGAATGTGAAACTACCAATGCAGTAAATCCCAGGAACAATAGAGAAGTATCCAACACACAGATATGACATTCTAAGAAAAAGCCCAAATCTAGTTAGACAGTGACTTTCATTACTTAGAAGGTCCTTGTGACCTTAAAAAGTTGAGAGACGGTAATCAAAACTTGTGATCAAATACTCGCAGCCCTCCACTCTTAGCTCATGTGGAACAGTTTGCTTAATCATTGTAAAATTTTATGAAACTTCTTGTCAAAGACAAACACGTGTCCTTTTTCTTAAGGCACCCGCATCCTTTCTTGAGCGTGTCTTTTCTTTCTAAAAAATTTTGTCTCAAACTATAATTTGTACTTGCTCTGAAATTCCTTTCTATGGCAAAGTCAAGAACTGATGGAACAACTACACCCCACTCAACCCAACATCACCTCTATTGGATGCCATACCTCCTATCAGGTAACCCTCTTCATATTGCTGCCCTCTCAGAGTTCTTATAACTGCTCTTTTCCATGGACTCTTCAGGCACAGGGTGGGTAAAGCCTTCCTGAGATTGCCAGTCTCAAAGTACTGCATTATTTCTTACTAGTTTCCTTAAAGTCTACCTACACTGTTATAAAAAGTTCCTTTCTAGTTACCCAGTTAGAATGTGCCATCTAGCTGGGCACAATGGCTCACACCTATAACCCCAGCACTTCGGGAGGCCAGGGTGAGAGGATTGCCTGGGCACAGGGGTTCGAGACCAGCCTGGATAACTTGGTGAGACCTCATTTCTACAATTAAAAAAAAAAAAAGAATGTGCCATCTATTTTCTTTTTACTTATTTATTGTTTTTCTTTAATTCAATCGCTGTGGGGGTATGAATAGCTTTTGGTTATGTGGTTGCACTGTATAGTGGCAAAGAAGTCTAGGCTTTAAGTGTACCTACCACCACCACCTGTAGACTATGTCATCTATTTTCTGATGGAACACTCACTGATACACACATAGTTCCCAGGCAGAAGAGTGGTGGCCACTTCTCAGTGGGAGTTTACTTATCTTTGGGCTAAATGGTTCTTACTATATCTTTCAACCCTGAGAGTGTTTCAATGCTGCATGTGGTTACACTAAGAAAGACCATTTATTATGTTTTTACTTAATGATATATGAAACCACAACCTTTTTCTGTAAATGCTCAACATTTTGTTGAGAAAAATTAGTCTATCTTCTCAGGTTTTTAAAATTTTTATTTTTGGGGAATCACTGCATTTAATTAAAAAAAAAAGAAATGAAGAAAAAGCAATTGCCAGCCTAGCGTTAGAACTAGAGGACAGCCACCATCCAGAGTCCCTTGGGGCAGAGGCCCCATGGAGACCTGTGGCCTCTCTGTCTGAGATGACTAGTTTTCTTTCTTTTTCAATTGTTATGGGATGGCTAGTTTTCTAACTAGAGATAGGATCAGAACCCGAGAATGTTGCCCACCAGATGAGAAAGGATTCCTGTCTACAAACTCAGCTAGTTGCAGGGCTCAGAGTTTTTGTTTGGAGGTACCATTTGATGCTCCAGAATGCAACAATATTTTCCTAGTGTTCCTGTGTGTTCAGTTCCTCTGTAGGGTCTGAGTCTGCAAACTCTATGGTAAAATATAGTGGGGAAAAAATGAGAGAAAGGGTCCATCTCATCTCAAACACTTTCCAACCACCAGCCTCTCTCCTTTTGTTGTTCGTCTTCCCTTTCAAGCTACACACACACACACACACACACACACACACGCACACACACACACGCTCCACACTCCTGCCAAACACCATTTTCAGGATAGTGTTTCTCAAACTATCTGAGGTGAATTCATAGTTTTTCTTTTCCCTATCCATCATGAACTCATGCTTTTGTAAAATACAACAAAAATGAAGTACTAGAATCATTAAATAAAAAGACATACAAAATATAGGTAAAGTTTTCTATTCTTACATTCACACATATAAAACTGCTCTGACATATGCTTTAAAAGTAAATCTGGCTGGGTGCGATGGCTCATGCCTGTAATCCCAGCACTTTGGGAGGTCAAGGTGGGAGGCTTGCTTGAGTCCAAGAGATTCAAATCAGCATGGGAAACATAGTGAGCACTTGTCTCTACAAAAATAAAAAATAAACAATTAGCAGGGCATGGTGGCATCTTCCGGTAGTCCTAGCTACTAAGAAAGCTGAGGAAGGAGGCTGAAGTGGGAAGATTATTTGAGCCCAGGAGTTCACGGCTGTGGTTGAAACGTGATCATGCCACTATACTCCAGCCTGGGCAGCAGAGTGAGACCTTGACTCAAAAGAGAAGGGAGGGAGGGAGGAAAGCTTCTAAATCTTGTTCTCAATTTTTTACTTATTTCCTTGTGGACGGGTAAACAATTTACATTTGGCACCATCCCTTGGACTATACTTTGAATAGCATTGATGTAGATGCATAGAGATTCATCTATTTAGTATGTTGTACAGGTCAAGTATCCTTTATCCAAAATGCTTGGGACCAGAAGTGTTTCAGTTTTTAAATTTTTTTTAGATTTTGAAATATTTGGATATACACAATGAGATATTTTGGGGTTGGGACCCAAGTCTAAACACAAAATGCATTTATGTTTTATATACACCTTATACACATAGGCTGAAGGTGATTTTGCATCATAATTTAAATGATTTTGTGAATGAAACAAGGTTTGTGTACATTGGATCATCAGAGAGCAAAGGTTTCACTATCTCAGCTACCACGTGGACAATCTGTAAACTGTTTGGCATCACTATCCTTCCTGACTTTGAATTTACATGCCACTGGTAAGCAATCATTTTCTTATACTTATTTTCACATAAGTACTTAACAGTAGTAAACATGACATATCATTAATACAGTGAAAACAAAATGTGCTCAGGGAAACTAAGCAACACAGTAGTATTACCAGTATACCTGTATCCACTGTTTAACAACAGCAACAACAAACAACAGGCTGAATGAACTGTGTTGTGCGCCTGCATTTTGGCCTGTCACTTGAGGCCAAGTGGGGAATTTTCCACTTATGGCATCACATCAATGTTCAAAAAGTTTCAGATTTCAGGCGAAAGCACTTTGGGAGGTCGAGGTGGAAGGATCACTTGAGTCCAGGAGTGTGAGACCAACCTGAGCAACTCTACGAGATCTTGTCTCTACTCAAAGAATTAGCCAGACATGGTGTCACACGCCTGTAGTTCCAGCTACTCTGGAGGCTGAGGTGCAAGGATCACCTGAACCCAGGAGGTCAAGGCTGTTGTGAGCTGTGATCATGCCACTGCACCCCAGTCTGAGCAACAGAGTGAGACAATGACTCATTAAAAAAAAAAAAAAGTTGGTCAGGCATGGTGGCTCATGTCTGTAATTTCACTGTTTTGGGAGGCCAATGTGGGAGGATCCTCTGAGGCCAGGAGTTCAAGACCAGCCTAGGCGAGATAGTGAGACCCCCCCCTCCCATCTCTACAAAAAAATGTAAAAAATTAGCTGGATGAGGTGGTGCATGCCCATAGTCCTGGCTACTTGACTATGGCTGAGGCAGGAGGATCACTAGAACCCAGCAGTTTGAGGCTGCAGTAAACCTTGACCATGCCACTGCACTTTAGCCTGGGTGACAGAGCGAGATTCTGTATCTAAAATAATAATAATAAATAAATAGAAGCTTCAGATTTTGAAGCATTTTGGATTTTTGGATTAGTGATGTTCAGTCTCCCTCTATATAAGTATATATGTATGTATATATATATAAATATATTATTTCAGATAGTATTATCTTTCTGATAGTCAATCATTTGTAACTTTAAAATAAAGCAAATCCTTAGAAGTTGATAATATCTCAGGATAGAAGATTTTTTTCAAAAAAGGTCTTTTTCCTTCTTGTTTATTTTTATTTCAGTAGCTTTAGCAGTACACATGGTTTCAGTTAGATGGATACACTGTTTTGTGGTGAAGAAGTTTGGGCTTTAAGCTTGCCTGAAACTGCCTCTAGTGCACATGGCACCTGATAGGTGATTTTTCTTCTCTTTTTTTCCCCCTATTTTCTTGCACTCTTTTAAAAAATATGTTATTTTTATTTTAAAGATGTGGGGTACAATTCAGGGTTAGGTACATAAGTGGTCATCGTACAGGTAAAGTTTGAGTACCCTTATTGATGTTATGTGCTCCCTCTCCCTCCCCTGGCAGTGTCTCCCTACTGCCAATTCTTTTCTTATAGTATTATAATAAATGATCAGGGCCCACTCAGGAATGAGCATATGTAGTTCTCAGATCTTCATTTCTGAGATTAATCACTGAGTATTATAAACTCTAAATCCATCCAAGTTGCTGTGAAGGCCGTAATTTTGTTTTTCTTTATGGCTGTATAATATTCCATCATGTATATGTACCACATTTGCTTTCTTTCTTTTTCTTTCTTTCTTTCTTTCTTTCTTTCTTTCTTTCTTTCTTTCTTTCCCTCCCTCCCTCCCTCCCCTCTCTCTCCCTCCCTCCCTTTCTCTCTCTCTCTCTTTCTTTCAAGTTGGAGTCTCTGTCGACCAAACTGGAGTGCAGTGGCACGCTCCTGGCCACTGCAGCCTCAACCTGCTGGGCTCCAGTGATACTTCTGCCTCAGCCTTCCAAGTAGCCGGAACTACACTACTACCATGCCTGGCTAATTTTTGATTTATTGTAGAGACGAGGTCTCGCCAAGTTGCCCATGTGGGTCTCGAACCCGCCGGCTCAGGCAATCCACTCACCTCAGCCTCCCAAAGGGCTGGGATTACAGGCTGAGCCACCGAGCCTAGTCCATTTTCTTTCTTTCTTTTTCATTTTTGTTTTTGAGTCAGAGTCTCACCTTGTTACCCAGCCACCACAGACTCAATCTGCTGGGTTCAGGTGATCCTTTCACCTTAGCTGCCCAAGTAGCTGGAACTACAGGTGTACTCCACCTCGACTGGCTAATTTTTTAAAAATTTATTGTAGACACGAGGTCTCGCCATGTTGCCCAGGCTGGTCTCAAATTAGTGGACTCAGGCAATCCTTTCACCTATGCCTCTCAAAGTGCTGGGATTACAGGCGTGAGTCACCATGCCTGGCCACATGTTCTTTATCCAGTTCACTTTCAATGGGCAGTACATTTGGTTCCATGTTTTCGCTATTGTGAATAATGCTGCAATAAACATCCGTGTGCAGGTATCTTTTTATAGAGTGATTTGAGTTCCTTTGGGTATATTCCCATAAGGGGGATTGCTGGGCCATATGGAAGGTTGATTTTTAGATCTTTTAGGAAACACCGTACTGTTTTTCCAGAGGTTGTACTAGTTTACACTCCCATCAACAGTGTAGAAGCGTTCCCTTTTCATCACATCCTCTCTAGTATCTGTTGTTTTTTGAATTATTGATAATGGCCATTCTGACTGGAGTTAGGTGGTGTCTCCGTGTGGTTTTAATTTGTATTTCCTTGATGATTAGTGAGGTTGAGCATTTTTTCATGTATCTGTTGGCTGTTCATATGTCTTCTTCTGAGAATTGCCTGTTCATATCTTTTGCCCACTTTTTAATAGGATTGTTTGTTTTTTTCCTTTCAGCACATTTGAATTCTTTGTAGATCCTGGATGATAGGCCTTTGACAGATGTACAGTTGGCAAGTATTTTTTCCCATTCTTGGGCTGTTCTTACATTCTTATAAATACTCAAAAACATCAAGGTTTCCAATGGACTCCTGGGCTCAACTAAAAATATATTAGAAGCTGGGCTCGGTGGCTCAGCCTGTAATCCTGAGCCTTGGGAGGCTGAGATGAGTGGATTGCCTGAGCCCACAGGTTTGAGACCCGCCTGGGCAACTTGGTGAGACCTCATCTCTACAATAAACCAAAAATTAGCCGGGCGTGGTAGTGTGCACCTGTAGTTCCAGTTACTTGGAAGGCTGAGGCGGAAGGATCGCTGGAGCTCAGCAGGTCGAGGCTGCGGTGGCCGGGAGCGGCCACTGCGCTCCAGTCTGGGTGACAGAGTGAGACTCCAACTCAAAAAAAAAAAAATATATATATATATATATTAGAGACTCCGAAATGGATATCTGGGAATATTAATCTCTAATACCCAATGTTCATCTGTTTG
>CAUYQG010247156.1:0-18115 GCA_963574415.1 Tarsius wallacei | reverse complement strand
CGTGGGGTTTTTTTTTTTTTTTTGAGTCGGAGTCTCACTCTTTCGCCCAGACTGGAGTGCAGTGGCCGCTCCCGGCCACTGCAGCCTCGACCTGCTGGGCTCCGGCGATCCTTCCGCCTCAGCCTTCCAAGGAGCTGGAACTACAGGCGCGCACTGCCCGGCTAATTTTTGATTTATTGTAGCGATGAGGTTTCACCAAGTTGCCCAGGCGGGTCTCGAACCCGCGGGCTCAGGCAATCCACTCACCTCAGCCTCCCAAGGCATGGGATTACAGGCTGAGCCACCAAGCCTGGCTGTCACGTGGGTTTTTAAAAATTCTTTTCTTTCATCTAGTTTCTGGAATTTCTGTACCTTTCCCTACACCCCAATAGATGAGAGAACATTTTTCCCCGATTCCTGCAAACTTTATCTAGTTCTAAATGTTTAAGCTCCATTTTTGGGGGGCATTAATTTCTACTTCACCCCTAGTCAGATGCTGGTCCAGTAAGTTTTACTTATCCTCCCCTGCAGGGAGATACACTCAGTGTGGAGTTGATATAGAAGGTTCTTCCTCATTATTTCCCTGGTTCATACATTCCACTCTCTTTCTAAATGGAAATCTTGGGTTTTAAGTGACCCCCTGTTTCTCTTTTCTTCTCTCTTCTTTTGGTTCTTGCCCAGTTGGTTCTAGGGCTGACCTGAGCATGACTCCTGCCTTTCCCCCTTTCTGCAGAGGTGAAAGGGCAGGGAGTGAGGTGCGGGAAGCTGGGAGCAGGTGAGATGGGGTGCAGATCAGTGTGGAAGTAATCAGGCTCAGTGTTCTGGAATGAATCTGTGTCTCTTCCTGATCATTCTGATGGAGAACGGCTGGGCCCCCTTCAAAGCGTGCAGGAGTCACGGTGGGGGCCCCCATGCATGACTGCATATGACGTTTGCGAAAAAACTGAGCTTAGCTTCCAGGAAGAGCCTTGTGGGACTGAGCCCATCCTGCTTGCTTGTTGGGCTCCAGTCCCAGCTCTGCAGCAACAGAGGGACATGAGGGCCACCCTGACTCCTGTGCTTTCCTGGAACAACCCTCCAAGGTGGATTGATGATCTGTTGATGCAGAGAGCTATCCAGTCAGCTGTCTGAGAAGCTGAAAGCCCTACGTGTTAGTTGATATGCTGGCTACATCTGCTTTCTATAGTGGCTCACAAAAAATATATTCTCATCAGCAAGTTTTTGACCCAGCAAAATTCCCATCTACCACACGTCACTGCTTTCTGCTCTCTGTGTGTGCATGTTGTTTAATGTAGGTCTTCTGCCCTTTCTCCTCTCTCTCTCTTCACAGACCCCGAGCTGATTAATACTTGATGGGGGTTGGTGGGGGGAGGGAAAGTTGGGTGGTGGTACCCTTCTGGTAGGAAAGAATCTTACTTTTTTTGTATGTGTAGGGATCTCACTCTGCTGCCCAGGCTGGAGTGCAGTGGCAGGATCCTGGCTCACTACGGCCTCCAGCTCCTGGGTTCAGCCAATCCTTCTGACTCAGCTTCCCCAGTAGCTGGGACAACAGGTGCGCACCACTAAACCTGGCTAATTTTTTGGTAGAGTTGAGGTCTTGCTATGTTGCCTAGACTGGTCTCAAATTCCTGGGCTCATACAATCTTCCCCCCTTAGCCTCCCAAAGTGCTGGGATTACAGATGTGAACCATCACACCTGGCCACAAATCTTAATTTTACGGGCTTCCAACTCCCAAGTGCTGGGAGATTTGCTTGGGTCATATGTAGACTCTTCTAAGGATAATTTAATTTTTCTAATCAACTTTATAGTTAGAAAAATTTGGAGAGTAGGTTAGCTATTATTTCTTGCATGTGTCTACTCAAGGGTTAATTTGAGGAAAAAAAATATATAGTGATGGTGGGTGGAAAAGTATTGGTTGAGATGCATATATCCGTGAACTTTCAAAGTAACACTCCTGATTCCTCCATTTCCATTTAGTCCCAGGAACAGAGGGAAAAACAAATCTTTCTCTGTTTCTTGAGGTTCCCAAGCCTTTAACCAACTTCTAAAGAGAATTTCCCCAGAACTCTAAATCCCAGTGGAGAAAAGAGACTCCTCTTTCCATAGGAAGAAAACGTCTCAGTAGAGAATTTCCAGATACTCTTCCCTCTGGTCCTTTCTTCCTTCCACTCTTCTGGTTCCAGATGCCACACATAAAACCTGTACCTGTGGAAGCTGAGGCCCAGTGAAGGGATCGGACCACAAGTAGGAAAATAGTACAAGTATGAGCTTTCTGTGAAATCTTGCTAAAGTCTAATGATCCATGAGCTCCTGAGTTGTTTCTGTACTCACAAGTGTAGAAGAGGAAATTCAAGAAGCCTACCATGTTTGACTCATTTGATTTAATTATGTGGAGTTTTTAGATAGGTTTATTTAAAAACTCTCCAGATTTTATGAAAAGCAAAGGCAGTAGAAAGCTGTCTGTATTATGTTACTATCACATAAATTTGAAGCTCTGTGTTAGGTCTATTCAAATAAACAGACTCAGCCGTAACGTGTTTTTTTTTCTACTTGAAATCTATACAGTTATGCCCCACTTGCATTATAAAAGCTATTATTGAAGGTGAAGAAGACAATTTTCGTCCTTTTTTTTTTTTTTAAATCCCCTTTGTTCTACTGAATGCTTAAGTTAGATCCAATGTGAATAAGCTGGTATAAAGGGAAGTCTGAGAGACATGGGGCCAGATTACTGGAATGAAATTGATTTTTTGTAATAGACACTATAGTTTCCTCAGTGTGACACATTGCCCCCTTGTGGACATCAGTGAGTGTCTTAAGAGTCTTCAACTCCATAAGGAACTGTATGGAGCATCTGTTTCAGACTATCTAGTAATAACATTTTCACCCATAAAAATATAGGCATTAGGACAGTGAATTAATTCAAACTTGCTTCTAGGTTGGCCATACTCTTAAAACATTGAAATTGGCTTTTGGTGTAGGAGATGTGGGGAGATGGGGTGCTTTCATAAAGTGACTTACCCAAGAAGATATTTTCTAAAAGCCAGGAGATGCTCCCCAATTACAACTCAATTGATACATTCTCCTTTTCTATCTTTTCTTCCCACCCCAGTTTCAGATGTAGTGAGGGCTCCTGTTTAGAGAGGTGATCTGATGGTTGTGAAACTTGGTGAAATTACACATCATATGCTCCTGCATCCTTGAGCAATCTTCAGAGTACACACAGAAGACAGCAAGGATATAGCCTGGAGCAGAGAAAAGCATTCTTATGATTTGGAAGTCCACGTGCTGATACTCAGTTAGCAAACAGCAGTTTGCAGCTTCTCACTTATAAATATTCATTTCTACCGTGAGCCAGGCATCAGGTTAGTTTATAATGAGAGAGATATTCATTTTTAACATCAGGAGTCAACTCTTCTTTACCTGTTTTCTTGATTCTCCTTTAAAATTTTTTGAGCAGGTTTTGTTCTTTTGTTCTGATAAAGATAGTTTTAAAAAAATTATTTGACCCTATTTTTGCAGCAGAAATCAGATACATTAGTTGTGATAAGGAAAATGAGTATCTCAACTTCCTGAAATAAAATTCTCTAAATGATAAATGAATTGTTTAGCCTCCACTCATTTCCAAATTGGCCCACCCTGTCCTCTCCAGTTAATAATTCATGATTCCTAGTGCAGTGGGCCTCTTCCCAGTGAAGAGTGGAGAGCCACAGATTCCAGAAGGGAAGTGTGGCAACTCCTTCTTCAGCCTTCATAGGCACTTCTCTCTTTCCATTTTTCTATTTAAGTATGTGTCATCCCTTGGAAACACTACTTAGCAATAGCTGGCTCAAAAGCAAAGCCTTTTTTCATTCAATCAATAATTCATTCTTTCAGCAAACTTAATGAATGTCTGTTGGTGGTGAGCCACTGTGTCCCTGACTTCAGGTAGCTCACAGGCTGGAGGGAGGCATCAAGCCTTCATGATGGTCAGTGCTTGAAGAACTGAGGAAAAGCAGCCAGCATCTGCTGGAGAGATGAAGGGGAAGGCTTCGCAGAGGAGGTAGTGTCACAAAGGAATCTAAGGACAGTTGGAATGGTGGGTGAAGGGACAGGTGGTAGGGAAGATTAGGATGTTCAGGCAGAAGACAGCAGCACCTGAAAAAGTTCAGAGGCAAGAAGGATGTATTTGAGTCAGGCATGGTGGCTCACATCTGTAATCCCAGCACTTTGGGAGGCCGAGGTGAGGGGATTGCTTGAACCCAAGCTCAACACCAACCTGGTCAGCATAGCGAGACCTTGTCTCTCTAAGAAACAAAAAAGGTGCATTTGGGGAGTGCCTTAGTCTGGTTGAGCTGTGTAACAGAATGCCGCAGACTGGGTGGCTCATAAAAAACAAAAGTTGACCAGGCACAGTATCTTATGCCTGTAATCCCAGCACTTTGGAAGGTGGAGGTGAGAGGATTGCCTGAGCCCAGGGGTTTGAGACCAACTTGGGCAACTTGGCAAGACCTTGTCTCTACAGTAAGTCAAAAAACTAGCCAGGTGTGGTGTGTGCATGTAGTTCCAGCTACTTGGAAGGCTGAGGCAGAAGGATTGCTTGATCCCAGCAGGTCGAGGCTGTGGCAGCATGAATGTGCTACTGCACTCCATCCAGCCCAAGTGACAGAGTGAGACTCTGACTCAAAAAAAAAAACAAAAGACAACCAAAACCCCCATGAAAAACCAAGTTTATTTCTCATGGTTCTTAAGGCTGCCAAGTCCAAGATCAAGGCACTAGTGGGTTCGGTGTCTGGTGAGGGGCTGCTTTCTGATTCATAGACAGCCATCTTCTCACTGTAACCTTCCATGGTGGAAGGGACAGGCAGCTCTCTGGGGTCTCTTTTATTACTAATGCCTTTCATGAGGGCTCTGCCCTTATGAACTAATCACCTCCCAAAGACCACACCTCCAAATACCCTCATGATATGAGGTGGTTAGGATCTCAACATTGGAATTTTGGGAAGATAGAAGTATCCAGTCGATAGTGGGGGGGGTGTACTTGTCATTCTATGGCTGGTGCATTGGGTACATGGGAGTCAGAGCTGGGAGATGGATCCAGAGAAGGGTCTGACCATAGATGGGCCTGACCCTGGGAAGAGGGGCTGGCGAGGTGTGAGGAGATAATGAGTGACTCTGAGAAGCAGTGTGAGATGATTAGGCTTGTGTTTAGGAAGCTCTTTGTGGTCCCTTGGGGGCAAATGGATTTCTCAAGGGCCCTGAGGAGATGCCAGGAGTCCTGCTAGGAGGCCACTGTCCTTATAGTTGAGAAATGATGAAGGGCTGAACTACAGAAATCATGGAGCTGGAGAAAGCGCAGATTCACAGGGTGACTGGCAGTCAGGAGTGAAGGAGTGAGGCATTGAGGACTAGCTTCTAAGATTTTGGCTTGGATGAGGAGAAGCAGATTTGAGCAAAGGCAATGAGTTCCCCTTTGGAAATGTTGGTTTGCAGATCCTGAGGGTCATCCAGGTGGGATTTGTGGATCTCAGGACTGAGGTCTGGGCTGGATATGGATATGGAAGTCATCAGTGTAAACTCATGGGTATGAACTAGATTGTCCCATAAGTGTGGTGTAAGAAGACGAGAGGCATAAAGATAGAGATCTTGGGAACATGGAGGGGTGGAAGAAAAAGTTATAGACATGTAAGCTAAGGGGGAGAGCCGAGAAAGAGACTGATAATGTGAGATGCTGCAGAAAGTTCAAGAGTGCTACATAGAGAAAGATGGCTTATGTGAATGTTGCAACAAGGAGTTGACTGCTCACCTTGAAAAGAGTGATTTTGGTGGATTGGTGAGGGTGGAAGCCCCCACCATGTGGACAGTTTTTAGGAATCTTGGTTGTAAGAGGAGGTGATTCATGGTTGCAATAAGGAAGTATGTGTCATGTGATGTCTTCTACCTGAAGTAGTTGATTTAGGAATCTATGAAGCACTTATTTTCTTTGGTATTAAAGTTGATACACATTTTACAGACCTCAGCCTTTAAAGAACATGCCTGGCTCTCATTTGCTTCTCTTCCCTGGCACTCTCTATAATATTGGGCAAAGAGGGTGAAAGAGAGGAAGAGAAATCGAGAGCAGAGCAGAAAGAAGAGAGGAAGACCAGTTTCTGAAGTTACTTGTGGCTGCACAATTCTGAATCAGCCCAGCATTCCTTTTGCTGTGCCCTGTGTTCAACCCACTAATGCAAGTAGAGGACCTGACACTGATGCATTGATGGGGGTCTCTTCCCTGCCGAGCTGTGTGGCGCAGAATAACTGCCTCTCCTGCTCCTGTCTGCGACTCCTACAACTCTCCACCCATTGCTAAGTCCTCATCTTGGGCACATGAGCCCTCATTTCCCACTCTGCAGAGGAAGTTGAAGTTATCAGGTAGCAATTCGGACCCTCTCTGTGACCCTGTCCCTTGCAAGGGTGTGGCCCCTCACCCTCCTTCTCTCCATCTCAGAGAAGGAGACATCCCTACTCCTCTCCAAGCTGCCTCTTTCAGCCCGACCTTCTCATCTTCTGACTTGCCCTTAAATGGTAGCTTCCCCAACACTATTTATCCTAGAAACCTTCTTAGGAGACCTTATCTCCTCTCACAGCTTTAAAACCACCACCCACATACCCCTGCCCACCAATTCTCTGGATTCCAAATCTATCTCCTGAGTTCCCAGTCTTTTAGACATCTCCACTTGGGGGTTCCATGGGACCTTCATCTGTGACATCTTTTGTCATGCAAGTCTGTACCACCTTGCGTTATCCATTATTGGTTAATGGTATTATCATCCACGCAAACCATCAGCTTAGGAGAAAATACCTAAATTATCCTTATACGTAATCCTTTCCATCCACTGGTCAATAGACTCTTTTTCTTCCATCTCAGTATTTCTCCCAGAATTTGCTATTCAGCATCCGCTCTGCCGTTGCCTTGGGGCGTCATTTCTTGTCCAGTTTTGCCGTTGTCTTATAACCGGACTTTCTTCTTTCCAGCCCTTTCTTCATGCTGCCACAAATCTGATAATACTTCTTGCATGCTTCGTACTTTCCAGTGGTAACCTTTGCTTTTGCTTTTGGAACAAAGTCAAGCTCCCTTTGCCTCGGGCCGGTCCTGGTCTGAACTGTGTCCACCCTTCCAGCCTCATTTCTTCTGGACTTCCTCAGGTGCACCCTATGCTACCCACCTTTCCTCAAGTTCTTCACCCTCTGCCCGGCCTGGCAAGCTTCTGCTCATCTATCAGGATCAGTTATGCTTACGATCAAACCTGTGTAATTTGCCTACAAAGGTTTTTTCCCCCTTTCATATCAACCTGTCAGCCTAGAGCCACATATTCATCACTTTTACACTGTAGATGCTTTGTAGATGCTATTATTACTTGGTCATGCTCAATTTAGGATAATTTAGTTTTAGTCTCAGACCATTGACTTCCAAGATAATCAAAGATTGCGTCACTGCTTTATTGTGAATTTAGACCTAGTGCAATTAGAATCAAAGTGCTGAATTATTCTAATGGAATGTGAAAATTGTCAACTTAATGACCGCAGGTATTAAAGAAGAGCGAATAGAAAAGCGTTCAGTTTTCATGCTTACACAGAATTTACTAGAATAAATGTGGGGCATTTTATATCAAAAGATCTATTGAATGCTCTGTCTGGGTACATTAATTAGTCACCTTTGTGATGCACTTTTTCCTGTTTTCAGAAAAGTCCATTTCTTGACTTCCCAATACTTTATTTTGAGGGACTTGTAAAAAAGAGGCACACGAAGCTTTCTAACCAGACTTGTGGGCATTCTGTAAAAAAGATAATAGGGTAGAATTATGGTTGCAGCACAAAGAATATGTTGAAATTGATTGTAGGACTTTTCAGTAAAAATCATGTGGCCAGGCTCAGTGCCTCAACCTGTAATCCCAGCACTTTGGGAGACTGAGGCAAGTGGATTGCCTGAGCCCGCAGGCTTGAGACCCTCCTGGGCAACTTGGAGAGACCTTGTCTCTATAATGTATCAAAAATTAGCCGGGCGTGGTAGTGCGCCTGTAGTTCCAGCTACTTGGAAGGCTGAGGTGGAAGGATCGCCGGAGCTCAGCAGGTCGACTCTGTAGTGGCCGTGCATGTGCCACTGCAATCCAGCCTGGGCGACAGAGTGAGACTCCAACTCAAAAAAAAAAAAAGAGAGGAAAATCACAGACGCTTCAAAAATTTTAGAGAAACCTTTCTTATTTTCATTTTTTTTAAAGTGGAGAGTACCCTAAAAGAACAAACCATATAAAATGATCAAAATGCCTTTATTTTTTTCTTGAAGTGGAAAATAGCATTTTATTATTGCTACAATTTACTACCATCCCTTGGTTCTCTCTAAAAAATATTTTTCACTCTTCTGATTCTTTTTTTTTAGTTGGGATCTCACTCTGTCGCCCAGGCTGGAGTACAGTGGCACAGTCATGCTCACCATAGCCTCTACCTCCTGGGCTCGGGCTGTCTTTCTGTTTCAGCTTCCTGGGTAACTGTGACTACAGGCACGTGCCACCACACCTGGCTAATTTTTAAATTTTTTTTGTAGCAATGAGGTCTCACTATGTTGCCTAGGCTGGTCTTGAATTCCTGGGCTCTAGTGATCCTCCCATCTCAAGCTCCCAAAGTGCTGGGATTACAGGTATAAGCCATCATACCCTGCCTTGATTTTTTAAAAACTTTTTTTACAAAAAATGCAGAGTCCTGGGGTCATACCTGGCTGTGCCATTTTCCAACTTCATAAATTCCTGTTTATGTATTTAATTATTTGGGACAGGATTTCCCTATGTTGCCCAGGCTGGCCCCAAACTCCTGGTCTCAAGCCGTCCTCCCACCGTAGCCTTCTGAGTAGCTGGGATGGACTATAGGTGCCTGTCCCTATGCCCAGCCTCCGATTTTTTTTTTTTTTTGAAGACGTCATTATTGTTCTATCAACCAGTATTAGGAGTATCGATGACGCTAATATATCTTTGCTTGTTATGAGGAAAAATGAAAATGCCTTATGCCTGTACTTCCATGGCTATAATCTCTTCAGCCTTCATGGGGAACCCTTTTAATTTCTGTCTACCTATACAATTAGCCATGAAAACATTCTTGCGACTGCACGGGTTTGGACAACAAAATCAGCAAAGGCCTAGGTTTCGCAGCCAGCAGGATGTATGAACAGTGAATGGCCACTGAACTGTCCTTACATATTATAGTGTATATAGGAGCACCAGATGGGTATGCTTGCCACAAGCACCACCCAGTTGGGAAAAGGATTCAACCAAGCGCCCTTAGTGTTTATATTCACTTTGGAGACCTTGAGAGCAGCTGAGGTAAAGAGTCGGTTTTTCTGAAGGGTGAATAATTTACATAATATTTAAATATAATTTGTAGTAAGAATGAATAGCTAGACCTACTCCCTGATTCTTTGTCAAAAAGGCATAAAGGCTGGGTGTGGTGGTGCACTCCTAGTAGTCCCAGCCACTTGGGAGGCTGAGGTGAGGTGGGGGGATGCTTGAGCCCAGGAATTCGATTCTAGCCTGGGCAACATTATCTAAAAACAGACAACCAAACAAACAAAACCCCCTTTTATATTATGAAATATAAAACACATACACAGAATGTACAAAGCAAACGTGTACAGTTTAATTCATAAACACCAAGTATACACCTGGGGAGACATCTTTTTGGTCAGGAAAGAGAATGATGCCAGCACTCTGTCACTACTGCCTCCTGTCCTGTGTTCTCATAGGTGCTCACTGTCCCAACTAAAAGACTTTCAAAGTGGGTTTCGACTTGTCTTCTGTGGGACTGCATAACAGAAAGCAGAAGTGTGGTACTGGGAGGGGAGGGGAAGGGGGCGGGGTCTGAGGGCGGGTGTCAGGAGAGGTTTGGTGGCATCGTTATCTGGATTTTTTTACTGTGTCTCCCACAGCCCCATAAGTCCAGGCACCGGCTAGAGCCTGTTGTGATATCTGCCATGCAGATTGCTCTCTGTAAAAGCTGCGATTATCCAATTCTTCCAGAGTGTACTAGACTCTGACCACCTCACCCGACAGTGACTTTGGGGAGCTGACATGTACCTGATGCACGGTTGTAACTTGTTTCCACACAATTCCAGGACATTAGCTTATTGCCAGTGGGTGGACAATCTCAATGAGACCCGGAAGATGCTCTCTCTTAGTGGTGGTGGTCCCTTCAGCAACCTGCTGAGGTGGGTCGTGTGCCACATAACGAAAGGAATTGTGAAACGCGAGATGCACGGCCACGGCATTGGCCGCTTCTCTGAGGAAGAGATTTACATGCTGATGGAGAAGGACATGCGGTCGTTAGCGGGGCTCTTGGGTAATGTACCATGCCTTCTATTCTCTATTTTCTCTCCTTACCTTTTGCATGCTTAGTAAAGCACTGTTGGTTGAGTAACGTAAGTTTCATTTTGGTTGGTTTCTTTACTTCCACGTGGAGACTTCAGTCCCCATGTTTAACCAGATCCCCTAATTTTCAGGAGCATGCATCTTTCTTCTTAAGCACTGGTACATGACTGTTTTTAGTGTGAAGAGAGTATGGAACATGCTTTGGCATCACTGTCTGGCTGTCAGTGATGCTGGCATTGCTGAGTGTGCTGTGAGAAAGGGTGATTTTGAGCAAGGAAGCTCTTCTGTTTATAAATAGGCCAGGGTGGAAAGGCTGCCTTAGGAACACACTGTGGAGAAGGCCTGACTGTGCACCTGTGGACATCACGTTAAGCTTGAGAGATGTGCTGACCCATTCTGTGTGTGCGTGCAACATTTGTCATTTTCTTACCCTTTTGTTTTTGTTTGCATTCTTGGTCCTCTACTTATGGACACATTTAGCTCTGATTTTGTATTGGTCGCACACAATGGCATAGCTGTGTTTGGGACACCCCTCAAAGAGAAGCACAGGGCAGTGTATGGCCCTGGGCTGGTGGGAGTGGCTGGGTTGGAGTGATGTGCTCTTGCTTACCTGGCTGCCTGCAGAGGGCCTGTGGTTCTGCACAGCACAGAGCTCGATTCTCAGCTATGACAATTAGAAAACAGATCATTTGAATTCAGATCTTGTGTGTGTGAAATAATGGCTTCTAGCCAGGTGAGGTGGCTCATGCCTGTAATCCCAGCGCTTTGGGAGGCTGAGGCAGGAGGATTGCTCGAACCTAGGAATCTGAGACCAGCCTGGGCAACATGGTGAGACCTCATCTCTACCAATGATGATGATGATGATAATGGTTTCTCCTGGGGGACAGCTAAGGTACAGGGAGCGAGATCCTCTATGTGATTAGGTCATCTGATCTAGTCTGTCAGGGGCTGCTGATTTTGTTTGCAGAAGGTGGGTTTTCACTGGCCCTCTCCCAGCTGCAGTAATTTCTGGATTCCCCTGCATCCTCATTCTGGAGCACATTAGTTGGTACCTCACCTCCACTAGGAAGTGGAGTTTGGAATTTTGTTTTGTTGAAAACCACCTGGTGCCCTAGGAACTGGATGCTCTGCTGGGTACAACATGTCTCTTGCAGGGTGACCCACTGTAACTGGCTCCTTCCCGCTCATACATCAGACAGTTGCTAGACCTGGAGTCCTCCCTTGAACCCCAGCCTGAAGAGGGCCAATCCAACACCACATCTGGCTCCTGGTTGGCTTTGTTACTGGGGCTATGCATGGGGGTAGGGGAAGAAAGTTTGATGCTGGCTGGACTCCTTCAAAAGCTTTGTCTGGCTTGAAGAGTTGACACTGTCTAGACCTTTTGTTTTTTTGCTGCACTGGGGCCAGGTTGACCTGCTTGATGTAGATAGGAGTGGAATTAGCCTCAATCCTCTGGAAACTTAATGCTGGACTCTTGGCCTCAGAAACCAGGCCCATAGCTGGGCCATTTTTCCTTAACAATGGCTATGTTTCTTCCTGGCTTCCTCCTCTTCCTCATCAGCTCATGGTGTCTGGGAACCCCAGCAGGCAAGGAGTTGAGTCTCCAGAGGTATGACAGAGATGATGCCAGTAAGTGCCACTCGTCTTTATCAGTTTAACAGTGTGGGTTTCTTAGCCAGAGAGGCATGCCCTTCTCCTTTCTGGGTCACTTCTGGTTGGGAGAACCAGGGAGAAGGGTGATAACAATAATGTAATAATGATGACTGACAGTGTGTGTCTAGCATTTAATGATTTAGACAATGCTTTCTCTCTCATTTTCAGGAGATGGGAGGGAGATGAATTGCTGATAGCTAGGATGGATACCTGGCAAGTATTCAAGACAGCATCAAGAGTCTAGATTATCTATGATGAGAAGCTGAGTGGACTACTGAGAAGCTGGAGTTAGCTGGAGTTAAATTCTATACAGAGGCCCAGGGGAAAGTCTAGTCATGAACTCTGTGATAGGAGAAGCAGCCCTGTTCCTGCATCTGCGGTGGGAGGGGCTCTTTGGCTGGGCATCATAAAACTATGGTGTCTTCCTAAATGAAGCAGAAAGCATCCAGCCCTCTCCACCTCCCTGCCATTCCCAGAAACATGACTCACTTATAATGCCCAGATGTCTAAGAAACTCAAAATCCAAAATTACTTCTTGTTGAAATTGTCCAAAGTTTGGGGATATTGTCCATGGACATTTATTTGACTCATCAGGATAAATTAGTTACCAGTGTTCCAGGTCAGTTGCCTTCAGTGACTTGAATACCCTTCATATGTCAGGAGCTAGGGAATACCAAGATGGGTTAGAGGTCCCCCTCCTCCACCTTGTTAGCTCACAGTCCAATGGAAGTGATTAGCCTCTATAACAGGAGGAGGTGAGCATGGTCCCTCACTGCTGGACTGCTTTTGTATGACCTGTGAGACTGCAATGGTTTTTATATTATTAAAATGTAAAGAAAAAGTACAACAGAGATATGCAGATGAGGCCTGGAGAACCTGAAATATTGACCGTCTGACTCTTCACAGAGGTTTCCTAATTTCTGCTCCAAAAGAGTAACTCTACACAAGTCAGGCTGGGGCAGGCCTGGCTGCTCCGGGGTCACAGCAGAGCCAGGGATGAAGTGGCAAGGGAGTACTGGGGAGGGCCACAGATGAGGCAGCAGTTGTGTTGGTCCAAGAAAGAAACGAGTTGTCCCAATGAAGAAGATACGGAAGGACCTTTCAGGCAAATTATGAGAAGAGGAATCCCAAATGAGTGACATTTGGGGATCATGGTTGAAATGAAGATGAAAGCGTACTTTGGGCCCATAGTTTAAGGAATAATACTTATCATGCTAAGAGGTGTGTACTTTACAATACAGAAAACCTGACGGTGTTGCAGATTTCTGAGCGTAAGAAGCTGCCACATCTGTGACTTAAAAGAGTGGCTCTGTGGGTGTCACGAGGAATGAATTGGGCCTGGGGGGAGGAGGTGGCAAGGAGACACTGAAGACAGGCAGTGGATATCTGTAGATGTAGTTTTTAAAATTATAGTTTAGTTCAACTAAAATAAAAAATGAAATTCAAACTGCATAAGAATGAGAGAAATGAAATTAATTTTTATTTGGATGTGTTAAAAAAAAACTTGTGGCCAGGCTCGGTGGCTCAGCCTGTAATCCCAGCACTTTGGGAGGCCGAGGTGAGTGGATTGCCTGAGCCCATGGGTTTGAGACCCACCCGGGCAACTTGGCGAGACCTCGTCTCTACAATAAATCAACAAAAAAATCGGCCGGGCATGGGAGCACGTGCCTGTAATTCCAGCTACTCGGAAGACTGAGGTGGAAGGATCGCTGGAGTCCAGCAGGTTGAGGCTGTGGTGGCCGGGAGTGTGCCACTGCACTCCAGTCGGGTCAATGGAGTGAGACTCCAACTCAAAAAAAACTGAAAAAAACTCGTACAGCCAAACCAAGTGGGATTTGAATAGAAAATATGATTTTATGATATAAAATATATTAATAATAGTTATGGTGAACAGCTAAGGAGGAAAGTCATAATTTATTTTTATTTTAAAGATGTGGAGTACAATTCAGGATTAGGTATACAAGTGGTCATCATACAGGTAAAGTTTGGGCCTCCCTTTGGTCCCCACTTTGCCTGGTTTGAGATCAGGGACCTTTATTGATGTTGTGTCCCCTCCCCCAACCCTGGTAGTATCCCGCCTCTGCCAATCCCTTTCTTATAGTATTATGGTAATTGCTCAGGGTCTGCTTATGAGTGAGAACATGTGGTACTCTGTTCTTCGAGGAAAGTCATAATTATCTCAGTATAAGGAGAGCATTTGATGATGAAATTCAGGATCCATTCCTGGTAAAAACGCTTAGTAAAATAGAACTCAAAAACTAGTTCTGTGAAAGGTATGGAGCCCACAACCAGTGTCATACTTAATGTGGAGTCGCTGGGGGCATCCCCAGTGAAATAAAATACAAAACAAAGATGCTTGCTATCCCTGTTATTTAATGTCATTTTGGGAGGGTTCTGACAATGTAGTTGTACAATGAAAAAAGATATCTTTATTTTAGAAAGGAGGAGATAAAATTATTACCTATAGAAACTAAGAGATTATGTAGTGCAAATAATGAGGAATCAACTAAAGTTATTACAGTTAGTGAGAGAGATCAGTAAGATTATAAAGGATATAGGGTTAACTTGTAAACAACTAAGGTTTTCTTGGGTATCCCAAATAAGCAGTTAGCAAATATAAGTTTTAAAATCTTATTCATAATGGCAATAAAAACTAAAAATACTAGAAATAAGATTTATGAGAAAATTTCAGGATGACAGAAATGAAACGAAACAATCCTAATAAGAGATAGAATGTTTTTTAGAAAATAGAGAGGTGTGCCTTCATTAATTGATTATTTGTTGATCTGAGAGTGATGATTCTGGGACCAGAGTCAAACCCGAGCTCTAAGACCTTGGGCAAGTTGGAAAACTTTTCTGGGCCTGGAATGATAATGATAAGAAGAAAAGTAATACATACAAACTGCGCAGAATAGTGGTCAGCATGTCAGTCAAATATCAGGCAAATGTCGAATACAGCTGTGACCATTGTCAGGAAGGAGAGGCTCAGGGTGCTGTGAGAGTTTGACCTGGTGTTCTGTGCTAGTCCCTATTTAATGCCACATGTCCTTATGTCCCCCTTGGGGTAGTTGGGTGTGTTTAAAGCAGAGAACTGCAGGTAGTGGTTGCCTGCTTTTCACCACATGCCAGAAACGCACACATTGTCTATCTCTGAACCCCTTCCAAAAGGGACGATAGTCAACGAAGAGCATGAGCAACACAAAAACCAAGAACAAAAAGGTTAGTTTTTGGGGAAGCAGTGTGGATGGAGATAGGGAGTCTAGTGGCTGGCACATTGGTGTGGGAGTCCTGGAGTTGGTTCCCCTGGGCTGCACCACTTACCAACCTGTGATTTCACATGAATACCTTGTTATTTCATCTGCAAAATGGGGGTTGGAACAATACCTTCATCACAGAGTGTGAGGATTAAATGAGACAATTTCTTTAAGTACTTCCTGCAGGGCCTGACACATAAGAAGTGCTAAATAAATATTAGTTGTTATTGTCACAGATTTTTATATGCAACACAACTTCATTCAGAAACATTGTTTTCTGGGATCAAAGTGTCTTTGCAACAAAAGCCTTTATTATGATTTTAAGAACTCTTAATTGGTGGTAGAAATTTAGGAAGACTCAGAAAAATACAGAGAAGGAAAATAAATCACTGCAGTCTGTAATCTTTTTTTAAAGTATATTTTTCCCACCCTACCTACCCCATCTCCCAGTCCTTGTCACTGTAATCTTATAACCTATTGCTAACAAAAGTTACCATTTTGGTGTATATTTTTCCAATATTTTATATTAGAATCATGTGTATATATGTATTTATACACAGATATTTTTTTCATCTCTTCTATTTTCTTCTATTGAGATTCTATGTACCTGGTTTCATACTTGATGCCAGGAAAACTGATAAAAGACTCATCAGACAAAGATCTTACTTTGCCTTTTACCTTTTTAATATTTCTGTTCTATTATTAATCTGGAGTCTACAGATAAGAACTTAAAGTAAATGGAAAATAATACAATGAAAATAAGAATGGTATAGTGGTGTCCCATGTTAGCAGAGAGATCCCCAACCATTGGATATGAAATTAAGAACAGAAGATGAAATCCAGTACAAAGTCAAAGTAACACCATCCACTTGACAGATAAGGAAAGGGAGGCGCAGAAATGTTGAGTGACTTGCCAACAGTGACACAACCAGTAAGAAGTGGAGCTAGGAATCAAATCCAGGCTGCTGGACTCAAGACCCCTGCCATTTTCTCACCTGACTACTCCCTGAAGTTTCTTATGAATTGTGCTTTAAAGTGAAGAAGTTAGCCAGGTTCGGTGGCTCAGCCTGTAATCCCGTGCTTTGGGAGGCTGAGGTGAGTGGATTGCCTGAGCCCCGGGGTTCGAGACTCGCCTGGGCAACTTGGCGAGACCTCATCTCTACAATAAATCAAAAAATTACCACGGCATGGTAGCAGGCGCCTGTAGTTCCAGCTACCCGGAAGGCTGAGGCGGAAGGATCGCCGGAGCCCAGCAGGTCGAGGCTGTGGTGGCTGGGAGTGGCCACTGCACTCCAGTCCGGACGACAAGAGTGAGATTCCAACTCAAAAAATAAATAAATAAATAAATAAATAAATAAACAAATAAAGTGAAGAAGTTATATTATGTCAGGATGACTTCTTTAAAACATTTTTCTAAAGTTACCAGAATGTCAGCTGATATGTTAAAATGTGGTACCCAAAGTAATTATTTTATTTTATTATAGAGATGTGAGGTACAAGTGAAGATTAACTCTGTAAGTAGGCTGCATGCAGGTGAAGTTTGGGCTTCCAAATGGGGCCCTTAATCTCTCTGGTAGTTGAACCAGGTACCCTTTGTGTTGTCATGTGCCTCCCCTATCCCCAGCAGTGCCAGTTACTGCTGATCCCACCTTTGTGGTCATGTGACTACTGTTTAGTGCTCACTTAGCCAAAGTCATTTTTTTTGAGAAAGTAGGAGTTTACTAAGAAGACAGAAAAGCTCCCGCAGCAGGAGGGGACCCCAGTGAAGGTAGCCCCTAAAGTAATTTTTAAGTATGAAAGCTTAGCACAGAATTAAATGTGGAGGTTACCATTCATTTAGAGGTTCTGAGCTTTGTGAGTTGAACTTTTATCCTTCCTCAGGAACCATGCTGCCTACCTTTAGGTGAAAAAGCATAAGTATTTGAGGAGAAATGATTTCTTTTTAGGGGCTGTTCCTTAAAGAGTCGAGTGATTTCCAGCAAACTTCACTTGGCTAATAAAATGTAATGTACTTCTCTTCTTTAAAAAAAAAAGAAAAAATTAAAAGTAAATATGCTTTTGTAACTATATATAAAATAGGGATACACACTTAGTGTTATAAACTTAGTTTTACTCTTAGTAAATATATACAAATGATATACTGTTATACTTTTAGAAAATGTTTATCTGAGACTTGAATTCTAAAGTTTAACAGAAAAAGAAAAAACAAACAATAACAAATATAAGATTGGAAATTTAGATTTGGATTAGAACATGGAGTTTCCAGAAGTTTCTTCTGTACAAATGTCTTTAAAACATAAAATACAACCATCTTCATGCAGGTTTTCCTGATTTCTTCAGAACAATCTCACATTACTTTTTAAACTCTTAGTCTACATGTATTAGTCTTAGACTACTATTTTTATTTTTAATTAGAGCTCTTTCCACATGTTTTATTGTCCTTATTCTTAGTAAATTATTTAACTGGAACAGTTTATTGCAAAAAAAAGTTATTTTCAGCATCTAACATAGTGTCTTGTATATGATACTCAATTAAATATAATTTTAACTTAATGAAAAAATGCTATTTTAAAAGTTTAGTTAATCATTTGAATTAAATGTATTGATTTTACATTTTTCCACACAGTGGTTTTCACAAGATGATTTCAAAACAATTATCTAGTAAAGAGCACTTTCTATAATGTCTTTATTCCTGCTTATTATAATAAAACAGATAATAATATTCAGAATATTTGTTGAAGGGCTTATGTTTATTTAACTCCCACGGGAGTACATAATTTAGTCACTTTTAAATACTTTTTCAGCTTATCATAAAATATAAATACTTTGATGATAGATTAAAAGTTAATGGAAACTTGACC
>CAUYQG010247152.1:0-18467 GCA_963574415.1 Tarsius wallacei | reverse complement strand
CAAAAAAAAAAAAAAAAAAAAAAGAATCAAACAAAGGCTCATTGTTTATTTTACTGACCAAATCTGTCAGCCTTGCCTTGACAGGGGCTGCCTTTGAATGCATGCAGGGGAAATATCAACCTTATCTCTTTTAAGATCTTCTGCAGCTTCTGGCATTCTCCTCCCAACAAAAAGGCAGACTTGGGCTCACCATTTTTGCATTTGTGCCTCTTTTTGCACATAAAAGTCACCAATGTAAAATATCTTTCTGATTTGGTCTCGATGTCTTACCTTTTCATTTGCATCTTTTTCTCTTGAGACTTCAAAACGTGTGCAAATGTTTCCATGAATTGCAAGTAGCTACTGGGAGTGATATAATAATGCCTTCCCGTTTCTTGAAAGTATTCTGTGCTCAAATCTTTTATACTTTTGTAAATTTGGACACATGTTGGAGCAAGTTTTTCTTTTAAGCTCTAAAGAATAATATTTTTTAAGAATTTAGAGAGAGAAATCCAACTATATGCAAAAACAGAAAGTTGAACACTGTCAATTAATTGAAATTGTTTATCATTTTTTAGATGTGGAGATGTAGAGAAAGGTCCTGGATAAGTGGGACCAAGAAAATATGCATTTTAATGGGTGAGATGGTGGTGGGGTGGAAGAGGCAACAATATAGCTAATGACGAATGTCATGCTATACTCAAATCGCCTAGGCTTTACTCTAATTTCTGCTATAGCCATACAAGAATTTAGGGCACCAGCATCAAAGACCAAGGATTATGGTGCTTTCTTTGTCTTTTATCTTTGTTAAAGTTGTTATCAATAGCAAGGTACTAAAAAATGTTTTCTTGCTTAAAATAAAACTACAAAAATGCAAGGGCCCAAAGGATATATCGGTGGGCAAAATCCGGGTAGAAAGAATGTTGTCTTTGCTTAGATTGAGAGAGATTTCTGATTTAGACATAATCTAGTCTTGGTTACCCATCTCCAGTCCACTGAGCTAGCCAAACACTGGTCACTTTTAACTCAGCTGCATTTTCTTTCTGGTTCTACCCTGTCTCTACTCTTCTTGGCCTTCGCTTTCCTTGAACACCTGGACAAGTAAGGATGCAAGCCACTCCCTAGGTTCCACACTGAGTTTCAGGCCTCTATGCATTTACAGCTCCTTTGGTCAACCCTTCTTATACCTTTTCTGTCAGCTGGATCCTATGAGATCTTCAGTTTAATCACTCTAGAATAGATTCTTACGTACTTGTAGCTCATACATTCTGAGCAATTTTTTGGTGTTGTGGCTTGTGCTCTCATTTCTTTGTAGTTTTGTTGTTGCAGCAAAGCCAGAAGAATTTTCTTTATTATTTTTTATTTTAAAAATGTGGGGTACAAATCAGGGTTAGGTATACAAATGTCCATTATGCAGTCACCCTTGTTAATGAGGTATGCCCCTCCTTCCCCTGGCAGTTTCCCACGACTGCCAATCCCTTTCTTATAGTATTATGATAATTGCAAAATAATTTTCAAGGGATACAGAGAAGGTTGCAGCATATTTATGAAAATGGATGTTGTTTCCTTCATGGAAATCTGCGTTCACTATGGGGGCAGAATAATGAAGAGACCCAGGCAGTGTGGAATCTGAATCTGGGTCTTTGAAATAGGGTGAATTAGGGAGCAAAAGAGATGAGGAACGGATAAGGTGTCAGAACAAACACTTGACACATTTTATAATTTGGCTTGAAGCTTCCTGTTTTTGCCCATCAAGGGTTCATTGCTGTTCAGAGACATAATACTGTCAGATGCTGTTAATAAACAGAAACCTTCACTTGCATTAGATATTTACCTCTTTGTCCTCAAAATTCATCTTTTCTCTTAAGAATGAGTTGGCTACAATAAGGAGAGCTTCTTCTGGCCACCTCTTGTACCAGTCGATTGTGCAAGAGCTAATCATAGAAGGATATGCTCTACAAGTTTGGCGGAAGTTAGGTCCTTCAGGACTCATAATCATTAAAATATGAAGATTTTTGTATATTCTCTGAAAATTAATGAAAATATAAGTTGTAAAAATGTAATCCACTGCTCTGAAAACATATTATGTTGTTGAAAATTCCATTGAAAACTTCTTTCAATCTTTCCTTAATGGGTAGACTAGTGACTGATCAACTGTGCATTAATTGCCTAACATAGACAGGGCAATTCCAAGGGCAACTAATAGTCCCACAGAGCCCTTCTGAGGAAAGTAGCCATGCTTTGCTCTGCGCAACCCCCATCCTTTTAGCTTCAGCTGGATGAACTGGGTAGGGGAGGCACTGGATTGAGAACACCCCTTGTATAATTCAACTTTTATGATGGGGTCTGGTGCTAGAGTTCTGTTCAGTAGGGGACCCTATATAAGATGGTGGTGGGTCTGGCTATTTGAATAATTCCTCTGTAGTGGTGCTCATTGAAGACCCACAGAAACTCAAAGTGAGAAAATGGTCAGATGAACTAAAGCTAAAAGAAACAGAGACCAACATTATGGGTAGAGTATTGGGAGGCACTAATACACTCCTGCAGACAAAGGATTACAGCTAAGCAAAATTAGATCCTACGTGATTTTACAGACCCTGCAGGCTGAGTGCTACTTTCTTTGAGATTTGCCTGTTTCTTTTCCTCATAAGACCCAGCTGTACTGTTGCTCTTCCTGGGTTCTTGGCGAGACTGACCATGGGGCATAGATTCCTTCCTCCTTATTTCCATATATCACTTTATAATAAATCCACATCACTGAAAACAGCCTCAGTGAGTCAGTGTTCCTTTAAACTAAGAGCCCAACTGTACAAAGTAATAATATCTTTCAGTATCAAGCAACCTATTTTGCCAAATAAGAATGGTAAAGCTGAAAGAAGATTAAAGGGCAAGATTTTTCTCTTTTTCTTCTTCTTTGTCCTTATAAAAAATTATAGGGGCAAATAAAACTGCTCAATACAAAATTCATACAATACAGAAATGTTTATAGTAAAAATGAAAATGCTTCTCTTTGCTTTACCTATCCCCCAAACTCTTATCTAGAGATATCAAGGTAGCAGTTTAAAGTATGCCTTTACTATTTATTATTATTGTAAGACACATCAAATAATTTTTGGAAGTATAGTATTTTATATATATAATATATATATTTATAAAACATTATATATAATGAAATAAATAATTAAAATTTATTTCTAATTGAGATTATTTATTTCTGTTTTTTATTTTTGGAGCACACTGTTCTCCACACTCCAAATTGGGATTTCTTTATTTGTCTTTATCATTCACAATCTGATGAATAAACCAAATATAGTAAAAAGGCACTAGAGTGTCACAATTATTAGGATGAATGCTAGTCTTTCTACCACAGCATTTAAATATATAGCTCAATCCAAGTGTTCATTCATATTATCTTTTTTTTTTTTTGAGTTGGAGTCTCACTCTGTCACCCAGGCTGGAGTGCAGTGACCACTCCCGGCCACCGCAGCCTCGACCTGCTGGGCTCCGGCGATCCTTCTGCCTCAGCCTCCCAAGTAGCTGGAACTACAGGCGCACGCTACCACGCCCAGCTAATTTTTGATTTATTGTAGAGATGAGATCTCGCTTGCCCAGGCGGGTCTCAAACCCGCGGGTTTAGGCGATCCACTCACCTCAGCCTTCCAAGGCATGGGATTACAGGCTGAGCCACTGAGCCTGGCCATTCATATTATCTTGTTTTCTATCAGCTGTGGATTCATTTTTGAAATTTAAAAAATATTTTCTTCTTGTGACAAATTACTAAGTCTCTATTGAGGTGGCCAGGTTCAATTTTTAAAATGATTCTAGTATAGACAAAAGTTAGCACCAGAAATAGGTTTACCTGTGGTCCTTCCCCAGTGAGCATTTCAGTTTAGGTAATCATGTTTACCCATTCACTAAGCTGTGGGACTCAGTTATCATGCTTCAAAGACACAGAAAGCCTTTTTCATTTGGTCTAGTCTATATCTCTCATCAAACCAGTTCTTTCATAGCTACTCTGCTGCAGTCTTCATTCTGAATAGCACCTGTTCTATCTGGTCAATTTACTTCTGTATCCATCACCTCCTGGTCAATTCTAGGACTATTCAAAGGGATGAAAGAATTCTTATTTCTCATATTTCCAGACTTGTTACCAACATAGCTGAAATAAAAACCTCATTAGCTAGGAAGGAATCTCAGGCTAAGAAATAAACTGGGGATCTTATTTTTCATTTGATTGCCTCCAGCTGTTATTATTTTTTAAAACCATTCATAGCTAGACAGGCTCAGATCTTTGTTAATCTTTGACCTACCTAAGGGTATAATGGTGTGTCTGTGGGTAGTGTGATCATTATTTTAGCTGTAAAACTCATTTAAGGAACTAAATAAATTATACCCAACTTGAAAATCATGTACAGAATTATAAACATGGTCTACTTTTAATTTAGCATGACAATTTGATAAGGCCAACCCACAAAAAGTACCTTTTGAAAGAATGAAAGCAAAGATTGTCTATCATCCATATTACCAGACTGTTCAGCATGAGATCTGATCTTTATGGCAATAGAATCCAGCTCCTCATTTTCAAACAAGTCGTGTATTCTTCTTGAATTGACAATGAAGTTCAAATCTTCCAAAAGTAAGTCCTTAGGTAAAATATACATTTAATCAGGAATGAGAAAATTATTCATATATTCTCCTCTGAACACACCAAATTGAGAAAGCAATAGTGATTAAGGAGAACTGAGGCTAGTTTTTAAAGCTACCTTTTTTTTTTTTTTTTAATTTAATTTAATTTTATTATGTTATTGTGGGGTACAGTTAGGGGTTAGGCATACAAAAATATTTCGTTCAGGTACCCTTGTTGATAAGAAAAGCTACCTTCTTAATTCAAATCCGTCAAACAATCTTTTTATTCCTGAGTCAAAACAAGCTTAATTCATTCATCCATTCATTCAAATATTAGAGAAACATATAGTTGGTTACTGACAGCATGCCAAATGCCTGTGTTAGGCACTGGGAAGAAGTATGGAAGGATGGGTATAATAAGGAATTGGGTAGGAACCCTACCTCAAGAAGTTCATAGAACCCTCAATACATCTACATTTGTGTTTGAATAGTAGTAGGCAAACTAGACATAATATGGCTGAAGGATTATTTTAATGTAATGGTTCATTTCTATATAGGGCTCTAGATCTAATGGGAAAGGTAACAGAGGAGAAAAAGCAGGGAAAGAAACTCTACTGGAAGGTATTATAAATTATAAAAGTATTATAACTTACATAATAACTTATAAAAATATGAATATTTTTCTTTGGAGAATAAATCCCAGGTTTTTTTTTTAAAAAAGCATTAAAAAAGTCAGTAGCATTATTGACTTTCTTTAGGACACTCCTGAGACACTCACAGGTTCTTGATATTTCAGTTCAGGTAGGGAAGGGCAGAGAGCTCATGGGCAGTCTCCATTAGAGGCCAACAGAGGTGACACAGGGCTGACTGAGTTCCTGTCTTACCTCATACATGATGAACCACCAAAGCTTATTAAACACATTGATTGTTACCTACTCTTTTTGAGTCATAGGAAAAGCAATGCTATGGCCAGAAGAAACCTATAAAGTGTGGAAAGCAGATACAGTAATTTTAAAGTCCTGAATAACATAGGAGTAGAGGAGTAATGTTCATTTAAGCTTTGGCCTAAAATGATTTTCTGAAAAATGTCATTAACTTAGAACAGTGGGCTCTAATGGGCTCAAATGGGATGGGAGAAACTAGATCTTTTGAAATCCAGAAAGAATGTATCAGAAGCCTCAATTAGATCAATAGAACAGTATATTTAAGTTTGGGAAGGGAGAATATAGATACAGCAGAAAAACTAGTTATTATGGAGTATAGCAGATATGATTATGGCATTTGAGTTTATTCTCAACATATGGAATTAAAAGTTCTATAGAGAAAGCCTCAGCATTAGGAGTAAAACAGAATGAGAGAGTGAAACAATACTCATACTATATATTTCTGGATCATGAATAATAAACAATATTCCATTGAAATTTTGCCACAGAAGAGTAAACACAATTTGAAATGACATTGTTAATTTTGTTTTGGCCACAGAAAGGTATGGCTTGTGCAACATAACAGAACTAAAAAAAGCATGTGATTAGAAATTTTTGCTTTATGTAAAAATAGCATATTCTGGGCCTGATGACTTTGGCAAGATGGCTGAGTAGAGGCACCTAGCACTCAACCTCTCCACAGGAAAGAACAAAGGTAACAAATAAACAGCAAAGATTTGACTGGACTGTTGAAGGGAGAATGCTAGAGTGCAGTGAGATTGGAGAGGTAACTGTGGTGAATGGGAGCCCAGGAGAGCAGCACGGAGGTACCCCGCCTCTGCAGCCCTGACTCCCCTGCTAAGATCAGCTGGAAGTAAGGATGGACTTCTCCTTGGAAGAAACAGGCAAGCAGAAGAACCCCACCATCCCCCATTGCCACTGCAAACACCTGCAGGCCTTACTAGAGTAGAATTCCACAGTTCTTGCAAGCCCTGAGGCCATTTTTGAGAGTCACTGGGAATGCATGCAGCTGCATTGCTCCAGATTAGGAGCACAAGGTGTACACTCCCCACTCCTCGTGAGCCAAGCTGCTACAGCATGGCACCATCTTGAGACTAGAGCCACCTCTAGATCAGTAGCCACTCTACCTCTTCAGACCTGGGGCTGCATCTTCATTCTACCATGCCCCAGTGGGTGGGTGAGTGCTACAACCCTAGCTGCGCAAAGCCTTGGTTCAGGATTGGCTGTGACTCTGGATCCTACACAACAGGGAAACCAACCGTCACTGCCCACACTTCTTAGCCAAAGGAATGGTCTGGCAGTCCCATCCAGCGTGAACCTGACCTTGAGCTAGCCAAACCACTGTGCACCCTCCCCAAAGTGGGAGAAGTCCCATAGCCATGGAGTAGCTGATATTTCCTGGGCTGATGGAGTGACAAAATGACTGTATCTAGGGCCTGAGAAATAGCCCTGTAGTGTCCCCAATATGAACATGCTCCATCCTCCACAATGGCTCTATGTCCTTGGAAGACTTGCCTCCAAGTCAGTTGAGCAGCCGTGTACCCATGTCCTGGGCCTAAAAAACAGGATGTACCTGGCAGACATGCTGCCTCACCTTTCTCGAGGTGGGCTGAGCAGCCATATGCACATATTCCAGGTCTGAGAAATTACCTCATGGGCTACCACTGGTGGGGCAAACTCCCAGGCAGGCAGCATTATGCTCACCTCCTGAGTCTAAGAAATATCCCTGTGATGGCCCCTACCCTCACCCTGTGGACATGTCCCAGGCCTGCTCAATGACCCTGTACCTGTGTTCAGGACCTAAGAAACAGTTCTATGGATAACCCCTAGCAGACACTTCTCTAGGTTTGCTGAGCAAACACATGCCCATGCCCTTGGCCAGAGTAACAGCCCCATGGTCCTAACTCAAGTGAGTCAGACCTTAAATTGGCTGACTCATTGCATACGTGCATGTGTCCCCAACCTGAGAAACAGCCTGGTTAGTCCACTCTTGGCAAAGTTTAACTACTACAACTACAAACTCTCATCCTAGGTCACTGAGACACTTAAATGTCACTTGCATGGATTATAGCTGAATAAACTACGTGGATACTATACTACTATATCCATCTAGAACCAAAGCAAATACAACCCACTGACTGGTACCCCAAGATCCATCTTTACAAATAAGTCTTTCCCTATGAAACCTACTCCATAAAACTGAAAGAGGCTACTGTTCTGCCAGGTGCATAGAAATCAACATGGGGACACATTAAACAAGAAAAAGGAAGGAAACATGATATCTCTGCTCAAAGGGAAGGCAATATTTTCCAGTATCAGACCACAATCATAAGAAAATATAAAAAATACCAGAAAAAGAATTCAAAACAATGATCCTAAGGACACTCAGTGAAATATAAGAGTATACAGATAGACAATTCAGCAGAATCAGAAAAATAGTTCAAAATTTGAATAAGAAAACAAGTTCTATAACTAAATAATTCAATGAATGAATTAAAAAAATATGTCTGAGTGTTTCAATGACAGACACAACCAAGCAGAAAAAAGAATTTCCAAACTTGAAGACAGGTCTTCTGAAATAACTCAGGAAGGAAAAAAAAAAAAAGAAAAAAGAATGAAGAAAGCATAAAAGATTTATGGGAAACCATAAAGCCAATGAATATTCACATTTTAGGAATTCCAAAAGGAGAAAAAAAATGGAAAGGTGTAGAAAGCTTTAATGAAACAATAGCTGAAAAAAATCTCAAGCTGAGAGAGAGAAGGACATTCAAATCCAGGAAGCTCAAATATCCTCAAACAAATTCAACCCCAAAGGTCCTTTAACAGGCAAACTGTTAAAATTCAAAGACAAAGACAAAGACAAAGAGAATTCTAAAAACAGCAGGCGAAAAAAGTCATACACTTTATATAAAAGAATCTTCATGAGAATAACAGTAGATTTCTCAGCAGAAACCTTATAGGCCAAGAGAGAATGGAATGATATATTCAAAGTACTGAACCAAAACAAAACAAAACCATCAGCCAAGAATATTATGTTCAGTAAAGCTATCCTTCAGAAATGAAAGAGAAATAAAATCTTTTCCTGACAAGCAAAAACTGAGTGAATTCATCACTTCTACAAGAAATGCTCAAGGGAGTCTTACATCTGGAAGTGCAAAGATGATAACTACCATTATGAAAGCATGTGTAACACTCACATTATAAAAATAAACAATGAAAGATGAAGGAACAAAGAATATACAAAATAACAAGAAAGAAATCAATAAAATGAGAGGAGTTAGTCTTTACCAATCAATTATAACCTTGAATGTAAATTGACTAAATACCCCATTAAAAGACATAGATTTGCTGAGTGACCGAAAAACAAGATCCAACTGTATGCTGCCTACCAGAAACACCTCACCTCTAAAGACACATACAGAATAAAAGTAAAGGGATGGAAAAAGATATTCCATGCAAACAGAAACAGAAATGCAAGCAGGAATAGCTGTACTTATATAAAAAAACAGGCTTCAAGTCAAATTTTGTAAAAACAAAAACAAAAACAAAGAAAAGGACATTGCATAATAATAAAGAGATAAATTCAGCAAGAGAATATAACAGTTGTAAATATATGTGCCCAATACCAGAGCATCCAGATATATTAATATAAAGTAAATATTATTAGATCTAAAGGGAAAGATATAACCTAATACAATAATAGTAGGGAACACCCATTCTCGGCATTGTACTGATCATCTGGACAGCAAATCAATAAAGAAACATTGGATTTGAACTGCACCATAGACCAAGAGAACCTAACAGACATTTACAGAATATTTCACCCAACAGCTGCAGAATATACATTCTTTTCACCAGCACATGGAACATTCTTTAGTATTGACTATATATTAGGACACAAAACAAAACTCAAAAAAAGTTAAGAATTTGAAACAATATCATAATATATTCTATAAGGAAAGTCCTATTCCTGATGATGAAATTAGAGCACAAGGAGAATAAAAGGGAGAAATAGAATTCTCAATGCTGTAAGAGCACATTGAAGATTACACACATATTTGTGATTATCATGGTCTGAATGTTTGATCCCCCCATTCATATGTTTAAAAATAATCCTCAATGCAATAGTAGTAAAAGGCAAGATGTTCAGGAACCTATTAGGTCATGAGAGGACTGTACATATAAATAGGATAAGAACGCTTAAAATGAAACCAGAGGGAACTCAATTGTCCCTTCTACTATGTGAAGATGAAGCAAGATGGTGCCATCTGTGAAGCTAAGACTGAGCCTCATCAGACACCAAATCTGCTAGCACCTTGACCTTGAATTTCCTAGTCTCTAGAACTGTGATCAATAAATTTTTGTTTGTAAATTAAAAAAAAAGAGAAGATTACACACACATCTGTAGATTACAGATAGTGAATACAGATGGTGGTTTAAAAATATACAGATTACAAAACTAATTTTGATATAAGATGAATGACTTCAGCTACATAGATAAATTATTTCTAATCTATTAAAATGAAAATGATAAAGACATAGAAAATACTTTTGTTGTAATGTTTGTTCAAAACTATCTAAGGCATGACTGACTACAAATATGTAAATATTGTGGGCTATGCTTGGATAAAAACAGAGAATAATGAAAAAAATTGATATGACAGGATAATAGATCAATATTCTGTTTTATTTTCAAATACTAAACTTCTGGAAGGAGTATATAAACATCAGACTTTAGCAAATAATAAAGACAGAAAGTACTTACATTTTCTAGGTTTAAATTAAGAACCATAAGAACGGTGGGGTTTCCTTCTAATCCTGCTTGAATAAACACCTTTTTAAGGACTTCTTTGAATTCTATATAGGCATAATTGTGAGATAAAGACACCCGGTATAATTTGTTATCTGTCAAATAACAGGCCAAGGTTGCACAAGGTTTTTTTCCACATCCATCTATTCCAATCTTTGGAGAAAAAAATTCAACATATGATTCCTGTATATATTCTGGGAATCTTTTAATGTATAGTTTTCTGTTTATTTGAGTTAGAAATTTTGTCAGTAAAATATTTTAGACTATTTTTTGTTTGTAACCTTTTTGGGAGGTATGTTAAATATAATTTAAATATTTAATCAAAGTTTTATATCCACATTCAATATTTTCATATTTTCATTGCTTCTTGAAATATATGAGATAATTTCACTGGAAAGATAACAATCTGGATAGCCTTATAAGCCATTATTAGGTCACTGTCAATATTTGATTCTTCATTCATAATAAACTAGATAGGTCTTTCTCTATTTATTTTGGGCAACAAGCACTTGATAAAGCTTCTTTCTTAACGATGGCATTACCTTTTACAAACAGTTTGACTGAGGTATAATTTACAGATTATACCTGTTTTAAAGGTACAGTAAATGATTTTTAGTAAATTTACAGATTTATGCAACCACTGCCACAATCCAGTTTTAGAATATTTCTATTACCTCCAAAAGATCCCTTAAGCCCATTTGTAGTCAATTCTCATTCTAACCCCCAGGCCCAAGCAATCACTAATATGTCTCTATTAATTTGCCTTTTTCTTATGGGGGGGGATTTCATATGAATGGAATTATACAATATGAGGTATATTGCATCTGATTTCTTTCATTTAGCATAATAGTTTTGAGATTCTTTCATGCTGTAGTATCAATAGTTCATTCCTTTATATTGCTGAATGGTATTCTATTGTATGTACAACCAAGTTTTGTTTATCCATTAATGGACATTTGGATTGTTTCCACTTTCTCACCATTATAAATAATGCTGCTATGAACATTTGCGTACAAGCCTTTGAGTGGACATTTGTTTTCTTTTCTCTTGGTAGCCACATAGGAATGAAATCACTCAGTTATATGGTAAATCTATGTTAAACTTTATAAGAAATGGCCAAACCATTTTCCAAAGTAGTTGTACTATTTTACATTTCCACCAGCAATGTATGAAAGTCCAGTTTATTCACAATCTTGTCAACTCTTATTATTAACTATCTTTTTTATTCTAGCCATTCAAATGGGTATTTAGTGTTATCTCATTGTAGTTTTAATTTACAGTTCCTAATGACTGATGAAACTGAACATGTTTTCATGGGTTTATTGGCCATTCATGTATCTTCTTTGGTGAAATATCTGTTAGAATATTTTGCCTATTTAAAAAATAAATTTATTTTAGAAGAGTTTTAGATTTACTGAAAAATTGCCAAGATAGTACAGGAAATTGTCATATATCCCACACCCAATTTCCCTTACTTTTAACATCTAACATTAGTATAGTACATTTGTTACAATTAATGAACCAATATTGATATATTATTATTGACTGAAGTTAATAATGGAAACCACTTTATTAACTAGAGTACAGTGCTTTATGTGCAGTTTATTTTGCCTTTAGTGTTACAGACTCCACTCATTTCCAGAGTTCCTTAGGTTGACTCCCTTTCCTCCAATCCTTTTCAGTAAGTTTGTTTCATACATTTGCAACATGGGTTGATTGTTCTGTCACATTTTGCATTTTATCTTTGGATTACCCGGCCTCCCTAATTATATTTTTAACTTGTATACCTTAAGGTCTACTCTTTGCAGTCCTTACCATTATAGTATCATATAGAATCTTTACCAGAAATCTCCTGTTTCACTTTTCCTTCTTCCCACCAAATCCTTGGCAACCACTAATCTTTTTACTATTTCCATACTTTTGCCTTTTTCAGGATGCCATATAATTGGAATCATACAGTATGTAGCATTTTCAGACTGGCTTCTTTCACTTAGCGATATACCTTTAAGATTCACCCATGTCTTTTTGTGCCTTGAGAGCTACCTTCTTTTTATCACTGAGTGGTGTTCCATTGTATCAATGCACTACAGTTTGTTTATTCATTTACTTTATTGAAGAACATCTTGGTTGCTTCCAGTTCTCGGTGATTATAAATAAAGTTGTTATAATAATTCCTGTGCAGGTTTTTGTGTGGGCGTAAGTTTTGAAAGCAGTTCGGTAACTATGTAGAAGCATGATTGCTGGATCATATGGCATGACTATGTTCAACTTTGTAAGAAACTGGTACACTGTCCTCCAAAGTGACTATTTTCCATTCTCACCAGTAATTAATGAGCGTTCCTATTGCTCTGTATCCTTGCCAGTAACTGCTACTATCAATTTTTTGAATTTTCGTCACTTTAATGGGTGTGTAGTATTATCTTATCATAGTATCCCCTAGAAACAATCGATATAGAGCATCTTCTCATATGCTTTTGTGAGGCACCTGTTTACTTTTTCCGTTTATTTTTATTTGACATAATAATTGTTTGTATTTATGGGATACAGAGTGATATTTCTATATGTGTATGCATGTATAATGATCAAGTCAGGATTCATTTCTTTGTGTTGTAAACATTCATAATTCTTTCAGCTATTTGAAAATATATAATAAATTATAGTTAACAAAATTCAGCCTGCAAATGCTGCAGAACACCAGAATTCATTCCTCCTATTTAGCTGTAATTTTGTATTCATTAACCACCTCTCTCCATCTTCCTCTCCTCACTACCCTCCCCACAATTCCACAATTCTACTCTACTTCCAAGAGCTCAATTTTTTTCTTAGCCCCCACACATGAGTGAGAACATGTGGTAATCATTTTTCTTTCACTTATTTTGCTTAACATAATGAACTCCATAATGACCTTCCATGTTGGTGTTTATTGCAGCATTCACAATAGTTAACAACCCAAATGTCCATCAATACAAGAATGGATAAAGAAAATGTGGTCTATATACACAGTGAAATGCTATTCAGCCATAAAAAAGATCTGTTTATTTTTAGTTGGGTTGTTTGTCCTTAGGATTTTCTACAAACATGTGGAACGTGAATAGAGATGGTTTTACTTCTTTTTTATCCCTAATCTGGATATCCTTTCCCCCATTTTTCTTGCCTAATTGTACCAGCTAGGACCTCTAATATAGCATTGAATAGAAATTGTAAGACAAAACATTCTTGCTTTGTTCTCAATCTTTTTTTTTTTTTGAGTTGGAGTCTCACTTTGTCGCCCAGACTGGAGTGCATGGCACACTCCCGGCCACTGCAGCCTCGACCTGCTGGGCTCCGGCGATCCTTCCACCTCAGCCTTCCAAGTAGCTGGAACTACAGGCGCACACTACCACGCCTGGCTAATTTTTTGATTTATTATAGAGATGAGGTCTCGCCAAGTTGCCCAGACAGGTCTCGAACCCGCGGGCTCAGGCAATCCACTCACCTCGGCCTCTCAAAGCTCTGGAATTACAGACTGAGCCATCGCGCCCGGCCTTGTTCTCAATCTTAGGGGAAAAACATTTAGTCCTTCACCATTAAGCATAAGGTTAGCTGCAAGTTTTTTTATAGATGTCCTTGAGTAGATTGACAAAGTTTCCTTCTATTCATTTTTGTTGAGAGCATTTTAAAAAAATCATAAATTATGTTAAATTTTGTCATATGCTTTTTCTGCATCTATTGTGATTATTGTGTGGTTTTGCCTTTAATTGCATTAATATTATATATTACATTAATGAATTTTTTAATAGTAAGTCAAACATGCATTCCTGCAATAAATCTCACTAGTTCATGGTGTCTGATACTTGCTATATATTTCTGGTTTGGGATTGCTAATATTTTATTCAGATTTTTTACCAGTACATTCATAAGGGATATTGGTCTGTAGTTTTATTGTCTCATGATGTCTTTGCCTGGTTTTGGCTCAAGGGTGTTACTGGCCTTATAGATGAGTTAGAAAGTATTCCCTCTTCCATTTTCTGGAAGTATTTGTGAATGAATGGTGTTAATTCTTCCTTAAATGTTTGGTAGAATTCTGTAGAGAAGCCATTTGGCTCTGGGCTTTCCCTTGTTGGAAGTTTTAAAATTCCTTCTCCTTATTTGTTATAGGTCTATTAAGGTTTTGTAATTTTTCAGTTTCAGCAATTTGTGACTTTTAGTTTCATTGGTATTTCCTATTGTTTTCCTATTCTCTATTTCCTTCTCTAATCTTTCTGATTTCCTTCCTTATTCTTGCTTGGGTTTGGTTTTCTTTCTTTTATGTAGTTTCCTAAGGTGGAAGTTTGGGTTATTGATTTGAGGTTTGTCTTCTTTTAAAATATAGGTATTTATAGCTACAGATTTCTCTCAGAACACTACTTTAGGTATATTGTGTTTTTATTTTAATTTATCTCAAGGTATTTTCTAATTTCTCTGTGATTTCTCCTATCAAACATTGGTCATTTAGGAATGTGTTGCAAAAGTTCTAAATACTTGTAAATATCCCAAATATCTTTTTTGTTGTGGATTTCTAATTTGATCCTATTGTGGTCAGAAAACATACGTTGTATGATTTCAATCTTTTAAAATTTACTGAGGTTTATTTTATTGTTTGGTATATAGTCTATCCTGGAGAGTGTTCCAAGTTTGCTTCAAAATAATGTGTATTTTGCTGTTATATAGACTCTTCCATTAGGGCAATCATTAGTTTAAGTTGTTTTATAATACTGTTGAAGTCTTTATATCCTTGTTGATTTTATGTCTGGTTGCTCTATCAGTTATTGAGAGTGGAGGTATTGAAGTTTCCAGCTATTATTGTTGAACTGATCATTTCTTTAAATTCTGTCATTTTGGCTCTAAGTATTTTGGGACTTAGATTTTAGATGTATATATGTACGTAGCTGCTATGTCCTCCTGAACATTGACCCTTTTACTATTGTAGCATGTCTTTTTTGGTCTCATAACACTCATTTTTTTTTTTTTTTTGAGTTGGAGTCCCACTCGATCGCCCAGACTGGAGTGCAGTGGCCACCCCCGGCCACCGCAGCCTCGACCTGCTGGGCTCCGGCGATCCTTCCGCCTCAGCCTTCCAAGTAGCCGGAATTACAGGCGCGCGCTACCACGCCCGGCTAATTTTTTAAAAAATTTATTGTAGAGATGAGGTTTCGCCTGCCCAGGCGGGTCTCGAACCTGCGGGCTCAGTCAATCCACTCACCTCAGCCTCCCAAGGCGTGGGATTACAGGCTGAGCCACCGAGCCCGAGCATAACACTCATTTTTTTCCCTGACAGTTTACTTTGTCTAATTATATCTATTCCAATTCTCTTATGGTAATTGTTTGCATGGATTATCTTTCTCTAGCATTCCCTTTTCAACCATTTTGCACCTGTAAATTTACTGTGACTTTTGTTCACAGCATATAGTTGGATTTTGTTCTTTCAAACAAATCTAGCCTTATAATCTCTACCTTTTTATTGGTGTAAGTAATGCATTTATACTCATAATTGATATGGTTTGATTTATGCTTGCCATACTACTGCATTCTATATGACTCATGTCTTTTTCCCCTTTGTTTCTCCCTCACTATATTTTGTGTTAAATCAACATTTTCTAGAGTTATATTTTAGCCTTTTTATTATGTATTTTTTATGTTTTTTTACATAAAAAATAAGAACTATTTATTAAGTGACACCATAAGGAAAATTAAAAAATGAACCACAATGTGGAAAATTATATTTGCCACACATATAATGAAAAACAATTAATATCTGAATATATAATGACTTCTATAAAACATAAGTAAAAGATAACCCAAAAGGAAAACGGGCAAAGGATGTGAATGCACAATTCACAGCAGGGAGCACCCAAATGACCAGTAAACAAATAAAGGACTGATCAGCCGGTATCTGCAGCTCTGTGTCTGCTGCTATAGTAATTAACATGCTCTTCCTTAGCAGCCCTCAACGGTGGCTGACTGAAGTTGCTATATCGATACCCCAATACTTCAGCCCCTTCACCACTCTGAGGAATGTGTCCTACACCATTCCTTAGAGTTTTCCCTATGTAATTAAGCTTCAATTGCTCACAATAGTAACTGTCCTGATGACACATCTTGCGTTGATTACTTTTTCTTCTCTGTCTCACTTTCTTATTCCCCTACCATCTTCCTGGAATCAGTTCTTACAATAATCTTGAATGCTTGCCTCAGGGCCTTCTAAGATAAAAGTATTCAAGCTTCCTTTCCAGCACTGGCCCTGGCAATTCTCTGGGGAAAGCTCTATCTATAATTTTTAATTGGGCAAAATAGTAACAGAATCAGAGGAAGCAAGAACTTGCCATGTTTATCTTATATTTTTAATGGGGGCTCTGAAAGAACAGATAAGTTCATGAGAAAACATCTACAGAGGAATTATTAAGAAGGCAAGGTTCTAGTTGAGTGTAGCCTTTTAAAAATTGCTATGAGTACATTCTCAGGCATTTTATAATTGAGATCTTATTGTACATGCCCTTGCCATTAGAAAAGGGTTAACTTGCTGAAGAGTCATTTTATAGTAAAAGAAGTAGACTGAGAGTATATACCCTTTAGGAATAGAAAATTAACCTGTTAATAATTGAAATAAGACAGATAAAAGTTGTAGCCCTTATAGAACATATGTTCTAAATGTGGAGACAGATAATAATTAATAAATAAACAAACAAATAAATAAAACATAAGATCAGATAATGCTAAGGACTAGGAAAAAATACAGCAGAATAAGGAAATAGAGTAATAGGACTGAGAAGAGGAAAAGAGGCCTGCTATTTTAGATAAGGAAATCAGAGGACTGTTGCAGTAGTCCATGTGATAATGGTATCTTCCATAGGGTGGTAGTTGTGGAGATGCAGGGAGGTGGGAAGATTTGAAATACATTTTGGGAGTTGTATTGCTAGGATTTATTGATGGATTGAATGTGAGGAGTGATGAAAAAGTGACAAGACTGAGTGACTCCAGGGTTTCTGGCTAGAGCAGTGGGTATATAATGATTCCATTTATGAGATGGGAAAGGTTAGTGAAAGAATAGTTCTGATAGTGGAAAGATTACTTGTATTTCTTTCTTTATTCTATTTTTCAATCTTTATTTAATCTTTTTGCATATGTCTGCTGAAACTCAGGACTGTTTTAATAACGCTCTAGCTGTTCTGAATGCAAAAAAAAGGTTCTTTTTGGAGAAAAAATCATAAATTAAATAAATAAATAGTTATACATAATTAATTATAAAATAAATAACTAAATAGTAGGCGTAAATCATAAATAGAAAGACATAAGTAATACACTGTATGTAATTGGCTAAATACATTGAATTTTATTTAGCTTTCTAAAAGTTTTTCTCTATTTCGGATATTCGAAAATTTTCCAAGAATTTAACTCCCTTTATTCTCACGAGAAGCAAAACTTTGTGCAAAGGCTCACATTTCTAAATAAGTGTACTATTTTGGAAGTCAGGATCCACCTGCACTGAGACTATATTAATGGTGAGGATAAGCTAGAAATGGTGCCAGATTTATCAATTTTATTCACATCAAATGCCTTCCAAAACCAAATTCCGTTTTTAATGTGCTGACAAATTTTTTATGCAAACTTTAGAGAGGAAAATGGTCCTATCCTCTGACTCAATTATTGTGATTTTTTAAATAAAGTGTGGACAAATAAGCCTTTAGTAAGTAAAGTAGATTTTACTGGAGTTTCTTAATTTTTATTTCACAAACTTAAAACCACTTGAAAAATTTAAATTCCTACCAGTAACATGTGACTCCCTGGTTGTCGAAGGACCCTTGTAGCTCTTGTGATGTGTTCTATGGCTTCCTTGAAGAACACCATGGAATGCGAAAACTAGCAGAAGAAATGTGACAAACAAACTGATTACAGGTATGGAAAAATCCAATGTACACTTTACATACAATTTTTTTTTTTTTTGAGTTGGAGTCTCACTCTGTCGCCCAGACTGGAGTGCAGTGGCCGCTCCCGGCCACCGCAGCCTCGACCTGCTGGGCTCCAGCGATCTTTCCACTCAGCCTTCCAAGTAGCTGGAACTACAGGCGCGTACTACCACGTCCGGCTAATTT
>CAUYQG010247146.1:0-19333 GCA_963574415.1 Tarsius wallacei | reverse complement strand
GGGATGGCTGCGGGGGATGGATCGGTGGAGCCCCGCTGTTTGACCCTTGGGTCGCCGTGAGCATGTCTTTACACTCCCGCCTGGTTTTTAGTTTTAGACTCCAATCAAAAAAAAAAAAAAAAAAAAAAAGACTATTACATTGATTTTTTTAAATTTAGAAAGCAGGATTTATTGAGAGGACAGAAAAGCTCCCACAGTGGGAGGGGACCAGAAAGGGCTGACCTACATTTATCTTTAGTTAACCCATCTCTTCCCAGTAAATAGGCTTCAGTTGTTCATTTGTAACCTCTTTTATACTGTATGAACTTCTCAGGCATCTAGTTACTTTAGCTGTCCAAATTCACCTGCAGCTATCAGCGCCTTGGCAGAGAATCTCAGGCATCCAAAACAATTATGGACCATCGACTGCTTTCTCTCCACCAAATAACTCTTTTGATTAGAATTTCAACTTTAAACTGTACAGAAGGAGTAGCATTGAAGGAATAATCTGTCCCTTAGGTTATAATCCACCAATTCTAAGATTTGGAAGAAAGGGACTTCTACTTCTAGGAGTGGCAGACCGAGTAATTCAGATCAACCTTCCCACTAAGGACAACCAGAAAAACTGAACAAATCATGAAATACTCTGGTTGAAGTTCTATGTGGGCCATATAGGGTCCGAGTTCTACATGGCACTGCTAGTACAGTCTTTTAAAAGTGCTTAAAAGCCTGAGCTTTGTCCCTCATCCAGTGACCCTTGACCTGCCTCTACCTTTGTCCCTGCTGCTCCAGGCCACTGGTGTCTTGTCTGAATAGTCCATTCATGTGTGTGCATCAGATTTAGTCCTTTCCCTAATTATTCTGTCATGCAGAAATCCCTCAAAGATTCCAAAGTGAAGACGTTAGGGTTGAGTTAAGGTCAATATCTTGGGCTAAAAATAATTTTTTAAAGCAAAAGATGACCTTTTTCTGAAGGTTAATATGCAAATGAAAGGCAAGCGATACTGCACAATGCCTAACAATTTAGAGTGGCGACTCTTTCTGGTTCTCCCTTTTTTGGGTCCTGGCCACCTTTCACCTCCAGTCTTCTATGGGATCTTTTATCTCTTTCTACATTGCTATTTATATTTACAAAGGAACCGAGCAGACCATCTTATTTCTCACTTCAGCATCCTGACTAGGAAAAAGTTCCCATTTCCAAATTGGGATGTTGGAGAGAAAAAGGGTCACCCTGCCCTATACATTCACTAATAAAAGTTAACCATGGTCAAAGATGGCAGTCCTTGCTGCTTTAGGTCATAATATTCCCTATCCCCAACATGAAAGTCTCTCCTACTTCTGACCATGCAAGCCATATATTCTGTCTGTACATGAAAGAATAGTGGCCAGGTGATATGTGTTCCAGCTACAGTGACCTGAGGCAAGTCTCAAGTTTTCGGTACTCCAAATTCCATTTTGGATACTGAGAGGTTGGACTATTTGACCTGTTGTCACAGTTCTATAATCAAATACAGCACCGGTATTCAAGAATCAATACGTGTACTACAGCTGTGTCCCAGAGATCATCTCACTGCACACAAGCTGGCAGGTGGTGAGGAGAACTTGGTGTGGGGTAGTGACTGGTGTCTCTTTCGTCAGAAAAATATCACAGAAGTCTACCAAGTCAGCAAGAAGCCCACAAAGTGCGTGGTGAAGGCGATTAAAATTGCAGCTCCTGCCAACAAGGCTGTCTACAACTACAGTATTCAGACCCTGAATTCCACAGAGCTTGCCAAGAAGGAGCTGCTTCAAGAGATGGCCAAGGTGAGAGACCCAGACAGGATAATGGCAATTGGCCAATTCAATGATCTCTTTCCTCTGACCATACCTACCTGAAGGTCAACAGGGGATCTCAGGTATGCAGATGAAAGACAGCCAGTCAGACAAGGGATCAGGTATGGGGAGAACTGTTCTGTGACTGTTCTACACTAATTGTGGATCCTCCACACCCAAGGGTGAACCAGAGACCCTCAGTGTATACTCAGATACACATGAATAAAAGCAACTGCAGGGTGCGTACCTCTGAGAAACACTTGATCAATGCTGCTTATGGAAGGTTGCTGTCACTCAGAATGAAAACTTTGGTTTAGGCTTCAGGTGCATGCTAACTTTACAAAACTGCATCTCCTGCTAAAAGGGGCAGTGCTATGACCCTCATGGGGCTGCTGTACAGTTCACTGCCTTTGAATGTACCATTTAGATTGTCAGGAACTATGATTATGCCCCTACCTGATTTCTGATCCCTACTTGGAGATTGCCACTAGCCCTTCTATTCAGATGTCTGTTCCTTTATTTCTAGGAGCCAAGAAGGAGATTCACATACTCACAGAATTACCTCTCAGCCATGGTAGAGCCCTTGGACTTGAAGGAAGAGAAGAAGAAAGCCCAGAAGAAATCCTGCCAGGCCTGGCTCACAGCCAGCGGATTCCAAGTGATGGGTCTTCAGAGCAGCCAGTGCCATCAGAACCTCAGGCTGTCACCCATCAAAGATCTGAATGAGGTCCACAGGGAGGAACAGGCCTCAGATGGGGTGTCCATAGAGACCTCTCTTCTTCTAATTTCTTTTTTCCCCTGATTTAGGAGTGGAAGGAAAAGGCACTGTTTGCTAATGTGCTAGAGCCTGTGTTGGATCGAGACAGGTGGAACTGGGACCGGCGCCACCTAGACTTTGATCTGTACAAGAAGCCACCACCTTTCCTGGAGCTGCCCCCATCTCTGGCACGGAAGCCTGTAACAGGTAACAAATGAGACCTTTGCCAAGCTGAACCTCCTGATGCCTGTTGCCACTTTACATCTTCAGTAGTATCCATTTTGTTTTAGATATTCAGTCAAACTTTCTATGCTGAGAAATCAAGATTCAGAACGGGTCTGGTACTACAGATTGAATGCTGGGCTGGAACTCAGAAAAGGATTCTAGTCCCATGTGTGCCTTTGTGCATATCTTTCACTGCTCTGGGTCTCTAGTTTCTTAGCTATAAAAAGGGGGGGTTAGAAGACAGGTCTAAAGACTTCTTGAGCTTCAACACTATTATCCATGACTCATCTCTAGATGCTTGACCATCAGCTGGGGGCAAAGGGTCTGGGCCTAACTGGGACCTTCCAACTCCCTTCCCTCTCCACGATGGTGCCAGTTCTCCCCCTGTGGGGGAAAAAGGGAGACAGAAAACATGGGTTTTGCTACACCAATTCCCCCAAGTCTCTTTTGTTCCTCTTCATCCTTCTGTTTATGAAGAGTGACCTCATCTGTTCAGGGAGAAAGAGAGATGAACCTATCTAGTAACAATGTTTCCCAGAGAAACCTTTCCTAGGAGGCTAGATCAGGTAAACATGATGGATTTTTTTCTCCCCAACTCCTGAAGAAGGCTGGTAACAGCTCCCTGGAACAGGAGGAAGTTTGCTGAAATGTCGCTTTCTCCACTTGCCTGGACGTGGCTCCTGCCCTCCCCAGTAGGTCCTAGGCCTTCTGGGGTAACTTGAAGAAACCTGCTCTCTGTTGGCAGAGCCCAGGCATGTGGTTATTGCTGTAGCTCTCGAGAAGGCTCCAGCTGAGAGCTATCTAGTCTGGAAAAACAAGACTCTTCTTAGTGGGCTCGACTGCCCGCCTTTCCAACAAAAGTTCCCTGGGCATCTCATTGGTGAAATTGTTTTAAGAAGCACATGCTAGGGCCTCCCAACCCCACAATGTTTAAGAAAACCTGGAAACTGCAGAAAGGGAGACTTGAACTAGTGGCTAGGTCTTCTAAACCAAGCGGGATAGAGAACTTGCTGTTGATGGGACCTTATATGCCAGCAGTCTAGGGTGAAGTCTATTTCCAGAGGGCTGCCCAGAAGTAGGGCAGAGTCTGATGACTCCTTCCCAAGTTTCTCCTGTGTAAAGAAACTCCAAGTAGCCTGTCCAGAGCAGAAAATGCCTCCTTGCCATCATTACTAGCCAACAAAAAAGAAAAAAGTTTCACTGCAAGTTATTTCTGAAGTCATGATATTTATAACCCGCCCCCTTAAAATTGATTACCAAAATCCAGAATGCTCAGGCCAGCCCCACTAGGCCAGCTCAGCTGAGTACCCAGCTGCTTCAACTATTTCTAGCATCACAGCATATTAGGACTTACACTTGGAGGAAAAGGAGAGAGCTGACCGCTTCTTCCCCACTCGAGGTAACATCCACAGTAGGCTTTTTGGAGCCCCAAACCACCCAAGGACCAGAGCAAAACTGCCAGAGTGAGCACACTGGGATCTAGTGTATCTTGCAAGCAACAGGAGAAAGGAACTTTGAGAAATGTAAATGCCTGTTCATGCTGCCTGAAGATCAAAGATAAGGGCTCATAACCCTAGGGTGCTGTGGCCTGGACACTCGCTCCTTGGAGGTCCTAGGCCCTCCTCTTGCAGGATGGGGACAAAGGGGACTTGAAGCCATCACCACAGGGTTTCTCAGGGTCATGCTGGTCATCCATTAAAGGCTGGTTCTGAGGAACAGTATGACATACAACAAAGGCTAGAGGTGCACACAGAAACAGACATTTTATAGTCTTCTTCATTAAATGGTTCCTGGGACCTGTTTTAAGTCCATTTGCTTCTACTCTAAATGACTGACATGTACGCAGCTTTTATGCTGTTTTTTAGACTATGTGGTCTAGCAGAAATGGTGTTTCACACCTGACACAGGTCCCCACTAGCCTCCTACCACAGAGCCAGCAGCAACAAGCCCCCGTTTCCCTAAACTATCAGAATACCCGTAAATTCCAGGTGTCAACAATTCCATTCTGTCTCCATCTTGGTTTAGAAGCTGTAATCTTGTTAGATAGCAGTGCCTGTAGGCTGACACCCGAAAGAGTCCCCCAACCCTGCCCCCACCCCCTAGTCCGGAAGAAAGCCATTTGGGTGCAGGCTGTGAACAAATGGTCCAAGTTGTGATAATCCCAAGTGATCCATCATCTGAAAGTTATCCAGCAACGGGCCATGGTCTGGGGGCAGGCAGCAGAAGGAAATGCTGTCCCCTGCCTCAGGACGTCCTGTTCAGAGGGTGGGCACAGATATAAGCTCGCTTCTCAAGGACCTGCTGGGACACTTTTTTAATCTGCTCATCTAGGTTTTCTGGAGCATCTGGGAGGGAAAAAGAGAGGGCGTAGGTGATCTTTCTGCATTGTGGCAATACAATTAAGGCTGAAATGGTGGCATTTTCAAGTCAGCTCATCCAACATGAAGCAGCCCTAAAGGCAACCCCCGCCTCCAAAACCCCAAGAATTGATCTGGGCTGCAGGAAGAGAAAGGAACAGAGGCTTCATTCTGAGTGACAAAGGGCTCATTTTGATAACTCGAAAACCCCCAGATCTTGTGGGGGTAGAGCTGGCACTTGCTCAGTAAATGGCCCATTTGCAAACCCAACCCACTGAAGGAGAAACCATTTCATCATGCTCCACAGCCTATAAGTGTCCCGTCAGCACTGTGAGGGGTGCCTGGGGCCACCCCTAGAGCCAAGACCTGCACAAAATCATACACCACTCTGCTCAGCGAATGCTAGGATGCTGGCAGCCTCTCCACCATCACTTGGCAACACGACTGGGCTCTGCAGGGAGCAATGATCCAGAGCTTTCAGGCCAACAGGACTGTAAGGGTCAGAAGAAGTAAACTTTGAGCTGGGGGTTCCAAGATGTGGTGAAATGGCTACGGAAGAGGAAGAGCACTCCAGGCAAACAGAAGAGCATGTGCAAAGCTCCTACATTCTACAGGGCTGAGGCCTGAGACCTCTGTAGAGCAATGCAAGTTCACTTTGGCTGAAGTTGAGAGGGTGAAGAGGCAGGTAAAATGCTGTCTCCTGAATCAGGGACAAAAGGTACTTCTTCCTTCGTGAGTGTTCCTGGGCAGCTTCAAGAATACCACTAGGCATGCCAGCTCTGTGCTTGCTTGATCTAAAACTACCTTGGGGAATAAACAGGTCTCCATCTCAGGCTCCTGCCTGGTGGATACTACTGAAAGTCAGCCCAGGCCTTCTTCAGGCCCTCACTCAAGGGTGAAGTTGTGAGTGGTCAGCAGGCTCTAGGAGCCTGACAGGGTCCAGGAAGAGTCACCATCAGCAAAGGCCTGGAATGGGGTTCTAGGTTCTCCCCCCCACCCCAAGATACCCTACTTACACTTGTCCAGCTGACTTAGGCTGAAGAGATTCTGGAAATAAGCATCCACGCAGAAGATGTTCGCCAACAGAACCTATCAGACCGAGGTCAGAAAGGATATACTAAGAGCTCTGGAGTCTGACCTCGGAGCTTCAAAATACTCAGCCTGTCAGCCAAACTGGGCAGCTTGGCAGGAGGGGTCAAAAGGCCTAGCTCAGCAGTCAGTCTTAGGTTCTAACAGCCCTGACACAAACTAGCTCTGCCCCAAAGGGCAAGTCACTTAGCATCTCTGGGCCTGTTTCCTCCACTGAGCGGCAGACATCCTCATTCCAGCATCTGCAGCCTACTCCAGGACAGTGCACGCACAGAGCTGGCTATGTGGTAGGTGCTCAGTGGCTGCATCTGCCTCCCTATAGCAAGGGGGTTTGTTCTTGAGTGGGGACGGGGGCAGGCAGATGGGGTGAGGGTGCTGGACTCAGGGACCCCTGTCACTCACCCCCTCATCTTCTCTCAGCTAGGAAGACAAAAGGAAGCAACCCTAGCTCCTGAACAGCATGGACCTTCCCATGGCCATGACCATGGCACGGCACGTCTGTGAACCTGCAGGCATCCTGTTGACTTGCCCAGTTCCACCCTCTGGGACTCCCTCACAGGGTCCAACCATCTGACGACCCCATTCCCCAATAATCGACTTCATTAAAGTGCAACAGGACAGAAGCCAGCAGAAAGACCATCTGTGTAAGGCGGGTGGGACTCACCTCGTGGTCATGGTTCCGGAGTCCAATGCGGATAGAGCGGCTAGCCCGTGAGAGCACGGCTGTCATGCCATACAGGTTGATGAGGATGTTGGCCACCCGCTTCATCACCAGCTGCTCCTCCACGATGGTCTGGGAACACAGAGGCTCAGAGTGGGGACTTGCCACCTAGAGCTGGCGCCCTCCCTTCCATAATTACCACTCCTACCCCCAGCCACATCTCTGTCTTGGAGTCTCCCTCTGTTTCTCAGAAAAGTGGGGCCAGTATTTCCTTTCCCTTCCGGCTGTGGAAGAACAGCTCACATCGCTTGCTGCCTTCATTTTCCTTCTCTCTAGTGTCTCTGGATTCAGGGAGTGGCTTAATGCAAGACCAGGTCCCAGAAACTTGGCTGAGACCACAGGCCAGTGCTTGGTGTGCTTAACGGCACCTTCAGCAGCAAGAACTCCAACTGATCAGGTCCTTAGATTCAGGTCCGAGATGAGACTGCCCTTTCTGATTCCAGGGAGCCTCTCTTTACTTGGAAGGTGCATGGGAAAACATCCTCCAGCAGGGACCCCACCTGAGTAGCTAAGTGGCCGCCAGGCAGGCAGACATGGCCAGCTCCACCTCCCCAGCCCCCTCCACGGCAACCAAGATTTCTAGTCTAGGCCTGGTCCCAAAGGTGGATGCTTGGCAAAAATCAGTTTCATGGATGCTGGCCAAATCAAAGAGCCTATTGTGCCCCCAGGCCTGGCAGGGCCTGGTTACCTTGCCAAAGCGGAGCAGCAATGTCTCAACAGTCCGACCAAAGTAATACACGTTCTCCTCGAGTTTGTTAGCACTGTCCTATTAGACCAGAAGACAGGATTCAGCTCAGCACCTCGTCCCTGCAGTGTTCTGGACAGTACACAGCCTAGAGCTCTGAGGCCCAGGCCCTGCTATCAGGCTGAGTTGTTCTCCCACCATGAGAGCCCTGAGGTTCCCAGATGGGGCAGAGATGTGATGAGGGCATCCAGGGTAACTTGGACTAGCTGGTGCTCCCCAGCTTTCCCTGGAGAAGCCCAGACCCCTTAGTCAAATCCCTTCCGAGATGGGGAGATTTGGAAGAAAGGCATTCAAGGTGGGGGCGGGGGTACATCTGTTGGGTCCACTCACCGCAAGACTAGGATGCACAACTCCAAGGTCGCCTGTTAGCCCCAGGTCCACAGTTCGGCCCAGGGAGTCCCAAAGACTCCGGCCAAGGGTCTCCATGGCTGTGACCACACTGCCCTGTTTAAATTCCCTGCAGAAAGTCCACAGTCCCATGACAGGAGGTCCTGGTGCTGGTTCCTACTGCCCAGCAACACAGCCTCTTGGCACCCTGAAGCTCCATGCCCCTCCCTTGGTCTGGGCATGCGGGGATCTTGGCTGCAGGCTGACTACCCCAGGCTGTCAGAGAGCAACTGGTCTCCTTGGGGGAGCCACACATGTGTTCCGTCCATGAGGGGCTGAGTCACAACCAGCTTCCCGGTGGCTGTCTCCTGTTAAGGAATCTGCAAAATACTACGAGCAACCTGTACTTGGCCCTGCAGTGATTTTGGAATGTTCTGGCCCTAGGATGGGGGCCTAGGGGAAATGAGTGGCAGAGAAGACAAAAACTGGTCTTATGCTGGCCATGGGGCCTGCAACTATTTGAGGGATGCCTCTCATTCCTCAGGTTCTGAAGAACAGACTACCTCCAGCGTGGGGAATGAATGCTAATAGCAGAGGGGGAGACAGAGTTCAAGTTGGAGCTGCAGGGTGGCATGGCCAGAAGGGGAAGCCAGTCTGAAGCCAGGCTTCCCAGGCCTCGCATGTAGCAGCCAGCCTGCCAGTGAGCACTGCAAGGCCAAACCACACTTCCACACCCCCAGTACATGACGAGGTAGGCCTTTCCTCTTACTGTCCTGGACTGGCCAGTGCTGGGTAGGTGAGACTCAAGGAGCAGACAGTGGGAATGGCACCTACTTGACCCTTGCAGTTAGGATGCGGCCGGCGTGTTGCAGACCCGTCAGGGCGATGTACATCCGGAGAATCTCATTGGTTCCCTGTGGCCAGTAATGTAGAGGTCAAAGTTCACCCCATCATATAGCCACAGCCGTGCTGCATGTGTGCTGGGTAGGCCCAGCCATTGCTTGCTTGCCCACACTACAGAAGCCACTGCTTTGAAGCAGCCAGGAGCAAGGCTGTGACCAGGGGTTAGGGGACACACAGAGATGAGTGGGGAGTTGACCAGTGGCCATGGTCTCCATTGGGACCCACCACCTCTCCATGACCAGCCTCATGTGGTCATACCTTTCTCTAAGGCTCCAGTTCCTCGTTAAAACAGAAGCCAGCTTTCCCTGTGTGTTGGTGGGTACTGATGCTCAGGACACAGCAAGTGCCCGGCAGACATCTGCTGGCTCTGGGTTGAGGCCAGATTTTTCAGGGAAGCAGCAAACAGCCAAAGCAGCAACAGCTGGAAGCTCCCCAGTACCAGGTGTCAACACCCATAGGGACACTTGTTCACTGCCCCCCACCTATGATTCCGTCCAATTGATGTGCAGAGCCAGTGGGCTTCTGCCCACAATGCACAATGGCACTGCATGTCACAAAGGTACAGGGGCCTGGCCCAGGCCACACAGCCAGCACTGGGATCCCCTGCAGCCAGGCTATCACCATGGACAGTGAGACTCCCACAGGAGAGGAAGAGGGCAGGTGGAGGCCTCCATGCTGAACCCCTCCCAGCTCCGAGCAGAGTCTCCAGACAGGAACATCTGCCCCATACCAAAGGCTCTATGACTGCAGCCTTGAGGGCTTCCTGAACCCTGCTGACCACCCCATCCAGCCATGGGGAAAGGGCCTTGGAGAAGCAGTCCTGGTCTAGTAGGGCTGCAACATGTCTAGTCCCCTCAGGCCAGCCCTTGTCCTGTCTGTCCACTAAGGGAGTGGAAATGGCTGGAACCCCTGGGGGCAGGCTTGGAAACAAAAGCAGCCAAGGAGGCCTCCCACTCGACAGGACAGCCCAGGAGCCAAGACACAACTACGAAAGTCTAAGGATGTTCCTCATAACCAGATCTGCTGTTCAGGCTCACTCTCCCTGTTTTCGTGTCTGCCTCCTGCATAGCCCAATTCCACTGTCAAATCTCATTCACCTAGCCACATTCTCTCAATTCTATCCCTTCTCTTCCAGCAGGAGAGCCCCTGACCTCTGGCCTCATCCCTATAACTCACCCTCCATGCTAGCCCTAGAGAGAATTTCCAAGAACACAAATACGACAAAATCATTCCATGCTCAAAAACTTGATGGCCCCCCGAATTCCTCTGCTTGTCAATAGAGGTCCTCCATAGTTGGCTACTTTCCTAGCCTTCCCGCCGATCCTCTGCAATCCCTGCTTCCTACCCCTCTACCTGCTCCAGCTCACTTGGCAGGACTGACTGTGCTCCCAGAAAGAGTTCCTTATTCTCCATTCACCTTGTGCTAGGTCAGTCCTGCCTGGCCTGGCACACTCTACTGCCTTGCCCCTTAGCCCAAACTATCCTCCCCTAATCCTGGTCAAAGTCCTTTCTACTTCTAAGGACAAGTGCACATACTTCACAAGGCTCCAGCTCCCTCTGGGAGGATGCACACTTGTTTCTACCTTACTTGCATTACATCACCAGCCTTGGGCAAGCCATGTTGCACAACCAGAATACAGCATCCCAAAGTCATCTCTGTGGCCCTGACCTCTCCTCCTGCCTGGCACATGCTAACTGAATGGACTAGGCTTGTGACTTCAAAGAGGGAAGCAACAGAAAATGACAGAAGTCTGGACTAAAATAACCCTCAGGGATGATCTTGAACTGCCTCAGTATACCAAGGAGGGATCAAGACCATACAGTGTGCACTTGAGGCAGAGCTGGAGCTGGGACTGAACCCAGATTTCCTTCCAGAAGATCTGTTTGTTCCCCATATCCAGCCAGTAGCAACTTGGCAAAGACCCACAATGGGTCACCAAGTGGCAGTAGGAACAGTGGAAAGGGCCCTAAAGAGTAGGACCGTGAGTGAACTACTTGGCTCTCGAAGGCTCTAAAAATGGGATCTATGCAGGGTTGTTAAGAAGATCCAGTGTGAGAACACACAAGCCAGTGCTGGGCCACAGCAGGCCTCGGCCAGGCCCTCTGCTGCATGTCCCCCAGGACAAGGAAGGAGAGGAGAGGGACACTGACAGGCAATTCACAGCAGAGTGCAGCCTAGCTGGCAACAGGGCCACTCACCTCAAAGATGAGGAGGATGCGGGTGTCACGCAGCATGCGTTCATAGGGGTAGTCCCTCATGTAGCCTGAGCCCCCGAAGATCTGCAGTGCTTCGCTCACACATTGCCAGGCAGCTTCGGAGCTGAACACCTGCCCCAGGCCCAGGACAACGTCAGCACAGGACGCCATTGCTGAATCCCTCTCAAAAGAGGGACCTAGGCTGCGGGGAGTTGGTGGCCAGGGACAAGCGGGAGGCCATGTGTGAAGACCCCAGCTTGGGGATGGAACTCACTGGCAATCACGTCCTTTGCCTTCCTCGACTCACTGACCAGTTTGTGGTTCACAGCTGCACCATGACCTTTCACACCTCTGGCCTTCCTTCACCCCTTTCACCCCTTTCCACTCCTGTTCTGTTCAAGCCCACCTGAGATTTCCCCTTCTCCAGGAAGCACTGACCCACTCCACCCAGCCTCATCTGCCATGGCTACATTCTTCACACCTGAATGTCTATCGGGATGCCTCACCCCTCATGACCATGGCTTATTTCTGTCTTTGTACACTGTGAGCCCCTCAGGGGCAGAGATACTGTCATATTTAGCTCTGGGCTTAGCATCTGGAAGAGAGTTGGCTCACAGACACCAGCTCACGTCTGTGGTTACTGTCAAAGGGGGAGATGGTGACATGTTTAAACACACACAAACACACCTAGCACATAGGCTGAACCTAGATAAGGTGCACTGATGCACTGCAAAAGAGCCTCAGCCTTTCAGGTAGCCTTCCTGCTGACACCAGGATGTTCACTCTCTAAGCTCTCAATCTCTTATCATTTCTCTCAAGAGTTCAATTTGAGACCAGTTTAAAAACAATTTGGGGGTAACAAGTAGGGTGGCCATCTTTTTTATTATAGTTGAAAAATGACACTTGTCACCTCAAACAAAAGCAACAGAATACTCTTGTGTCTACCGCAAATATTTTAATTTTTCTTTTATTAAAAAAGAGACTGGGTCTTGCTATGTTGCCCAGGCTGGTCTCGAACTCCTGGACTCAAGTGATTCTCCTGCCTTGGCCTCCCAAAGTGTTGGGATTATAGGCGTGAAACACCACGCCTGCCTGAAAATACTTTAAGAGAAATGCTGGCTGGGCACAGTGGCTCATGTCTGTAATCCCAGCACATTGGGAGGTGGTGGCAGGAGGATTACCTGAGCCCAGGGGTTCAAGACCAGCCTGGACAATTTGGCAAGACTTCATGTCTACCATAATAAAAAAATTAGCCAGGCATGGTGGCATGCGCCTGTAGTCCCAGCTGCTTGATAGACTGAGGCAGAAGGATTATCTGAGCTCAGCAGGTTGAGGCTATGGTAGTAGTATTAATCATGCCATTGCACTCCAGCCTGGCTGATAGTACGATTGTGATTTAAAAAAAAGAAAAGAAAAAAAGCATGGTGGCTCACACCTGGAATCCCAGCACTTTGGGAGGTGAAGGTGAGAGGACTGCCTGAACCCAGGAGTTTGAGACCAGCCTGGGCAACTTGGCGAGACCTCGTCTCTACAGTAAATAAAAAAATTAGCCAGGCATGGTAGCGCACGCCTGCAGTTCTAGCTACTTGGAAGGCTGATGCAGAAGGATCACCTGAGCCCAGCAGGTCAAGGCTGCAGTGGCTGTGAGCATGCCACTGCACTCCAGCATGGTGAAACAGTGAGACTCCGACTCAAAAAAAAAAAAGAAGTTCTGATACCAAACAGTAGGAAAGTCTTAAACTAAGAGAAAAAGACAGTCCTTCCCATTATGATAGGAAATTATCATAATGGTCTGTGTTTTCTCTTTTTGCTATCAACTGCTGACTGACTACTAAAAACTTGGCACAAACCATACTGGGGAAACACTGAGCGTTCCTGCAAACTGACTGGGCACTGATTTTTGCCACTTCTCCTCAGGGACCTGCCTGTCCCTGGCATGGTGCATAGTGGATACTCACAAACAATGGATCAATGACAGACTTGCCTCTAAACTAGTAAGAAGAGAAAGACCATGGGCAATACCATAGGCCTGAAAGACCATGGGCAATACCATAGGCCACAGGGTGGGAGCTTTCCTGAGCCTCCCTCCAGAGCCAACTCTCTGGCTATACTGGGGTTACCTTCACCATGGCTGCCTCAATGGAACAGTCGGGAAACCCTGGTCGGTCCAGCATCCCTGCAGTGAGGTAGGTCATACTTTCCATGACATAAGCCTTCTGAGCCATCAGTGCAAACTTCTCCTGGAGTATTGAGGAAAAAAATCACAATTAAGAGGCAATCTGCATGTGCTGAGAGCCAAATATGCCAACCAGTATAGAAGGTAGTTAAGTCAGAAGCCTTACTACCTGAGAACAGTAAGTCCAAACACTAATAAAAGAGACCTGTGTTAAATGAAGACTTAGTCTCCTTTTCAAATCACCACACAAGAGTCACCAGTTCAGAGGACCAAAAGAACACATCTTTCATATCCCACAGTGAAATTAACAAATATGGTACGCATAACCTTTAGTACCTGAATTAGTTCAAATTCACTGAGATTCCTGTTGAACTGTTTCCTCGTGCAGGCATAGTCAGCGGTCATTTCTGAAGAAAGCAGAATTGTTAGAAAGAACCAGAACACTTCTGGTTGTGCAAAAATGACTTCCTAAGGCTATCTTCACTCTTCACACGCTCAGGCAGGAACTATGAGAATGTGTCTGCTGACATCAAAGGCCCTGAAAGCCACTGTGCCACCTTCCAGTCACGTAGGTCAGAGGCAGGACTGCCTGCTCCTCGTGGCGCCTACCCTTGGCGTTCTAAGTCAGATGTGGATTTCAATCCTGGCACTGTCTTGCCAGCTGGTGGCCGGGCCAAGCATTTACCTACCTGATCAAAAGTACCCCCACCCCCACAGAGTTGCTGTGAACATGAAACCAGATGGAAGGTGGAAGGCAGCCAGCACAGAGGCCCCAGACGGAGATGGGGTGGGCCCACACCCAGCACAGGTATCCCCCCACCAAAACAGAAGGTGCAGCTTGGTTTGAAAACTCAGGCTGGGGGCTTCCAGGTACACAGTTGTGAAAATGGGCTGGGCTCTGAGGGTCCCTGATGGCACAGTGACTGCCCACCCAGGCATCAGCACCCGAGCCCCACCCACAGCCCATGTTCTCCAAATGTCTTCAAAGGTGAAATGGGCTTAGGGCTGTGGGATCTCATAAGAGGTCCTGCATCCTTTGAGGGCCAGGCTGACCATGAGAGCTCCCATGGAACTCTTGAACTGAGGAGTGTTCCAGAGGCCTTGTGAGTCAGAAGAGCCCTAAGCTTGGTGCCTGACAGCTTTAGCTCTAGGTCCAGGTGTGTGGTCTGGGGCAAGTTCTTTGTCTTCTCTGAGCCTCAGGCTCCTCATCTATAAAATGAAGGGAAGGGCCAGGTTTGGTGGTTTATGCTTATAATCCCAGCACTTTGGGAGGCAGAGGCAAGAGGACTGCCTGAGCCCAGGGGTTGGAGACCAGCCTGGACAACATGGCGAGACCTTGTCTCTACAATAAATAAATGTATAAAAAGTTAGCCAGGTGTGGTGGCATCTCTACAATAAATAAAAAAAAGTAGCCGGGTGTGGTAGCACGTGTATGACACATACACACACAAAACAAACAAACAAACAAAAAACATGGAGGGAAGGACCCAAAACAAAGCCTTTGTGTTCCCACCTTGCACTGAACTCCAAAGGCTGGGTCAGAGCCTAGCACCAGAAAGAAACTTCACCAGGTACTCAGGATTACGTGATCCCGGGCACTCCTACCCTCATGTCCCTGCAGTCATTTCCACACGGCTAAGATGGTTATAGAGCTGTTCCACATTCACTGGCAAAGTACAATCTAGGTTCCAGATATCCTGACAGAGGAGAACAAAAGAAGAACCCAGCTGGGTGCGGTGGCTCAAGCCTATAATCCCAGCACTTTGAGAGGCTGAGGTGAGAGGATTGCTTGAGCTCACAGGTTTGAGAATAGACCGGGTAACTTGGCGAGACTGTATCTCTACAATAAATTTAAAAAAGTAGCCAGGTGTGGTAGCACGTGTCTGTAGTTCTGGTTATTTGGAAGGCTGAGGCGGAAGGATCACCTGAGCCCAGCAGGTTGACTGTGAGCATGCCACCACACTCCAGCCTGGGCATGGGAGTGAGACTCCAACTCCAAAAAACAACAACAACAACAAAAACAAAACAAAACAAAAAAAGGACCCAAGAGCCAAAGGATCTGAGTTCTAAACCCAGCCCTACTCCTCAGCCACTGTGCAAGGCCACTACAAGATAAGGATCTTTGAGGGTCAGAACCCATGTCTCCTCAGAGATTGGTCTGCTGTGTGTGTTCCCCAAGTGGCTGTGTTCCTGGTGTCATGGCATCTATCCCTGATGAGGAACGTCCATGTCCCCATCCCCGTATTCTCCATGTGTAGGTAAAACAGTAATGTTGGAAGATGAAGACTAACTTCTGGGACAGGCTGAGTGTATTCTCTGGTCTAAACAAAAGCCCAGACACTAAGCTGAGCTGGACCGATTGTCCAGGTGGCCAGGCTCAGCACTGGCCTGGAAATAGCCCAGAAAATGGTAGCTCCGGCTGGAGTCGGGCAGCAGGGACAAGACCCCGACTCACCTACCAATCAATTTCTTGAGCATCCCGGCCACGGCGCTGCCCATGCTGAACCGCCCACTGTTGAGGATGTTCATGGCCACCTGTAGGGAGAGGCCAAGGGACTGAAGGGCGGGGAAGAGATCACAACAGTGCTCACCTACTTCTACCTCAGTGGCTGAGCTACTCGTCCAGCCTTCCTCCGGCTGGAAGAGAGCATGTTCCTAACGCTTCAAAACAAGGTGTTCAGCCACCGAGACAGCGCTCACCAACATGCTTGGAGTCGCCTCCCCACACACAGGAAAAACCATCAAACAACAGCATTCCAAAAGACCATGCCCATTCTCTCTGTCCTCGGGGGAAGGGGCTAGGAACTAAGAGGTGCTGGGTAGGTGCTGCAAGCTACCTATACTTCCCAGGAACGCTTCGAGGTCAGGATCCTCATTTCTCGGGGGAAGAACCTGAGGTTCAAAGTGGTGAGGTGACTCTCCCAAGGTCCAAAAGCACGCGACTACCTGGCTTCCAAGCCCTTGCTCTGAGATGACTCTGGTGAACTCAGCCCAGTTCTGACAGTAAGGACCTGGTGACTTTGCTGACTTTTCCCCAACCCCCCTCTCCATCTTTCTAACACAGACTGAGCAGCCAATATGAGGGATGGGTTTGCAGTCCTGGTGTCCACAGGCTGTACCAGCTTGTCTGGGTTCCTGGCAGCTCCTGACAGACCATAAAGGGCACAGACACAAATGGCCAGCTACATAGCAGGTGGTCAGTGGTGTGGTGTGGTGTGGTGTGGAATTGAGGGGGGTGTCCAAGTCCAGGGGAGTGTCTGGTGTGAGGAGAGGGAACGCTGGGAGACAAAGGCTTCTCCAAGGAGACACCAAGCTGGGTCTGCCAGGCTAGGTGGAGAACGGACATGTGCGGAGCCCAGAGGCCTCCAGCTAGAGCCTCCTAAAGGACAGCTCTGCTCACCTAGCCCTAGACACAAAATGGAGTCTCTAGAGGCAGGGCAAAGGCCCAGGGGCAGAAAGGAAGGCTGTGGACCCTCCAGTCTTCCTAAAACCTCAACTTCAGTCTACGACGGCTTTTCGTTGAATGCTTATTTACATGTGATGTGGATTATTAATAAAACCTGCAACAGAATTTGAATTACTGATAACTTGTTAAATAACCTGAATGGGAGACTCAAAACAGATCCTGTAGGGGAAATAGCAGGTCCTCGGGGTTGGAAACTACTCTAAACCACTGGGCTGGGAGTGCTGACTCTCGCCACTCTCACTGGAGGCAGCTGGGAAATTTGGTGACAAGATCCCTGGGCACTGGCCCAGCCTCCAGAACCAGTTGAGAAGGGGGCCTGGCTAAGTCACCCCACAGCATGAGATTCAAATCCATCTCTAGGAAAAGGTCCCAAGATTGCCCTTCCTGCCGCCTCCTGAGGCCTGAGGAGCAGGTGAGGGCCCCGTTCCTGCTGACCCGCCGAACTCTTGACTTCCTGTTGTCCAGGGCGTGGCATGACACTGGCCTCTTTCAACCTGCCAGGGAACTATCTTCTGCCTTTCTTCCATCTTGCTCTTCAGAAGCCAGCTCATGCTTTATGAATACAATTCAGTTTACCACCCTACAGAGTTTATTATTAACCTCATTTCAATTTTAAATAAAGGAAGTAAAAAAGGGTTTGACTCTAGGTTTGATTCCCCAGAGGATGGAAGACCGGTTGCACCGTATGTGAGGAGAGACACATGTGCTGAAGTATTAGTCCTTCCAGGCAGCCTCGGGGCCCCCTCCTCCAGCCTCCCAGTACTTTATCCCCTTCTCCGCCATAATAGTTTCCTTCTACAACATTCACAGCCAATGCTCAATCTCAGTCTACCCAAAAGCAAGGTTCAATCCATTCTTTCAACAGTCGCTGCCTGTCAGCTAGCCTCTGTTTCCTAAGAGGTCTGCCTATGGATAAAATTTCTTGACTGTCCCTTCCTTCTGCCTCACTCCACTGTCACCTAGCCTTTGGTTCACGATCTCTGGAATCACTGCATTGAGTCCTACTTTTTAATATTCAGGCCAACTGGCCAGTAGTCCCACAAGAAACAACGACAAAAACTTTCAGGAACATGCATATTAAAACAACAATCATTTTTCACCTACCACAATGGCAAAATATTTCAAAAATACAGTGTTGGAAGGACTAGGGAAAGGGGCATTATCACCCACTGCCAGAGGGGGGAGACTCGGTCCAACTTCCCAGCAGGCAGCTTGGCAAGGGGAACAAGGATCAAGAATTTAATATTCATGCCCACTAGCCCTGTCATTGTCCTGGTGTTTAAACTCAGGAAATAATGAGACAAGTGACTGAGGACATGTGCCCCATGACATAATTCTGAACAGGGAAGAAAAAAAGCAATGTGAATGCGCACTAAGGACCTGATGACATTAGATATGGTGCAAAGGACAAAGGAATACCGCATAGCAGCAAACGTTAGCAATACATATTCACTAGCACCAGGATGGTCAGAATTTCTTGCTAAGAGAAAATACAGGCTATAATATATAACACACAAAATATTGGAGTGATGTGTGTTATTAAAAAAAGATCTGAAAGATAAACATCAAAAACTGAACAGTGTCAGCTTTCTTGGGCATGGGCTTCAGGTGACTCCATTTTTCTCCCCATATTCTCTAATGTTTGTGACACCTGTGTCACATGAATAACACACTGGCATATCAACACAGACAGCCTGTCCTGTGTGTCCTCCCACCTCTCCAGGCCTTTGTTCTCTATTCACTGAGCAACCTCATGTGCCTGAGCTTTGGTTAAAGGTGCCTTGTCTGACTTTTGTAACACCCTAGGAGGGGATGCAGGGATTTCTTTGACTCCTGGTTCATTGCCATGTGGGTGGGGCTCGCCAGGATGTTTTCTAAGTCACCCAGTGAATTAAGGCAGGGAAACAGTAAAAAGACAATCAACTCAACTAAAAAATGGGCAAAAGATTGGAACAGATATTTCTTCAAAGAAGATGTGTAAATGGCCTAAATAAGCACACGTGAAGATGCTGAATGCAGTAAGTCATCAGGGAAATGCAAATTAAACCCACACTGAGATTCTGTGTCACTAAGTAGAATGGCTACAGTGTAAAAAATAGACACTAACAAGTGCTGGCAAGGATGTGGGAAAAAATGGTGGGAATGTAAGTAGTGCGGCCCCTGTGGAAAACAGGTTGGTAGTTTTTCAGGTTAATCATACAGCCACCATGTGGCCCAGCCATTCTTCATGTAGGTAAAAACCCCAAAGAACTGAAAACACAAAAGCTTGACCATAAAAGTTCACAGCAGCATTACTGATAACAGCCAAAGGGTAGAAACAACCCCAATGTCTACCAGCTGATGAATGGATGAACAAAATGTGCATCTCCACGCAAATAATTAAGCCATAAAAAGGAACGAATTGCTGATTCATACTATGATGTGGATGAACCTTGAAAACATCATGCTCTATGATAGAAGCCTGTCACAAGAGACCTTATATTGCACATGAATCCATTTAAGACTAGGCAAACCCTAAGGCCTTAGGAAATGCCTATCCATTAGCTTTGTTCTGTTTCCAATTCTTTCTCATCCTTTAAA
>CAUYQG010247144.1:0-16510 GCA_963574415.1 Tarsius wallacei | reverse complement strand
AGGTTTCGCCTGCCCAGGCGGGTCTCGAACCTGCGGGCTCAGGCAATCCACTCACCTCAGCCTCCCAAGGCGCGGGATTACAGGCTGAGCCACTGAGCCCGGCTACAGTTAAAATTTTAAGGCAAGAAAAATATTGAAATGCATGAAAATCATGTTTCTGTAAATATTTACAAAAGCAGCTTTATAAAAACTTTTTTACTTTTCGGTATTTTATGGGCTTCTATAGCTTTTTTGTTTATAAAACAGATTTTCTAATGAAGCATTAAAACAGAGCAAAGATTAAAACAAATATTTAGCATTTTGGTAAAGTTTGAAACCTTTTGCTGCTCCTTATTTTAAAATATGGATTAGAGTTTTTACTTGTACCATATTAAGGCTTTAATTTACTTCATGAAGCTCAGTGTGGAATGTGAGAAAAGGATGGAATAAAGTATCAATTTTGAGGGAAAAAAAATTAATTTCCCAGGCCTGGCACAGTGGCTCACGCTCATGCCTGTAATTTCAGCACTTTGGGGGGCCGAGGCGAGAGGATTGCCTGAGCTCAGGGGTTTGAGACCAGCCTGGGCAACTTGGTGAGATCTCATCTCTACAATAAATCAAAAAATTAGCCCGGTGTGGTAGTACATGCTTGCAGTTCCAGCTATTTGGAAGGCTGAGGCGGAAGGATCGCCTGAGCCCAGCAGGTCAAGGTTGTGGTGGCCATTAGCGTGCCACTGTACTCTAGCCTAGGTAACAGAAGGAGACTCCAACTCAAAAAAAAAAAAATTAACTTTTTAAGTTTCCTCAATTTTAAAAAATAAGCAACATTACAAACCTCAAATAACTGTGAGAAGAACTAGAAAAAATACAGCCAAAAAGTGCCTGGCACATCACTGACAGCTGTTGAAGATTACTTATTGGCTAGTTAACAGAAAGACGGAAGGAAAGAAATGGGCCCAGATAAATCTAGGTCACAGGGCAGGAGTCAGGCAAATTGGGTTCAAATTAAGTGCCCATGTGCAACTGGGGTGTGTGCCCAAGGGATGCTATTTCAACCCAGTGAGTCTCATTCCCCATCTGTGGAGTGAGGATAAGGACCCTGACCTCTTCTCTGGTTTTCACATCACCTTTGTTCCATGGCATCTGCCTAGTGTCGACTGACAGTCCCTCTTCCTCACCTCCTTCAAGACTTTTATGAGCAGATGAATCGGGAGGCAGCTCCCAGGTCAGGACTAAGCAATAGGCTCATGGCAGGTTTCACGGCAACATCTCACACATATTTGCAAGACATAAATCAATGACATGGAATCTCACCAGAGAAAGAAGAAGGTGGCCTTGAATCTTCTCCAGCGTGCAGGCTTTGTAACCTTTAGAGTCTTTTACCAACCTTGTCTCCAAATGTAAGCCTGGTACAATGTGAGTGATGCCCAGTGGCGTGCTGGTAACTGCTCAACAACCAGCTCTCTGGTTGGTAGGAAGGTGCTAACTTGTGACATGTGCCCATGTTCACAGGTGGGGTAAAAACTCCTACCATAGCTCCTACAACCCCATAGCCAAAGTCCTTAATTACTTGATTGACTAATTTGCTCAGTAAGCATTTTTGGAAAGCCCAAAGAGGCCATGTCCAGTGCCAGGCTCTGAGAGTGGGGCACGCGGTGGCAGTGCATGACCCCACTCTCGAGGACCTGCAGTCCAGCCAAGAAAACACAGCTGTTAAAGAAACATAAAATACAAGGGGAATGGGAATGTGAGGAATCCTCTCACCTCAGAAAACAGGAAGTTTTGCCAGCAAAAAGAACAATAAAAGTCCGAGCATTAATTGCCAAAAAAACCCTAGTACTGCCTACACTGACTACTTCCAATTTTAAAAAATTCAAGAGGAAGATCATTTTCTACCACAGTATATTAATGTGTGGTATACATGTGTCTATGTATATGTAGCTATGTGCACACGAGTGTGTATATCAGTTTCTCAACCTCAGCACTATGGACATTTGAGACTGGACAGTTCTTTGTCGGGAAGGGGCTGTCCTGTGCTCTGCAGGATGTCTGGCAGCATCTGAATACCCAGAGGCCAGTAGAGGCCAGGAACGCACATGTCCCCACACCTCCAAGTCCTGACAACCAGAAATGTCCCCAGACACTACCGGAGGAACGTGGAGGACAGAACCACCCTTAGCTGAAGACATCTGCATGTTGTATAAATATGTGGTTGTGGATGGGGTAGACACATGGACAGAGTCTCTATATGACCAGGAATGCCAACAGGGCATAGACATGGATGGAGTGTCTATATGACCAGTAAAGCAAATGGGGCAAATACATGGATGGAGTTTCTATATGACCATGGAAGCAGATGGAGCAAATACACAGATAGGGTATCTATATGACCATAGATGTCGATGGGGCAAATACACAGATGTAGTGTCAATATGACCATGGATGCGGATGGGGCATGGACATGGATTAGGGTCTACGTGACCTTGGATGCAGATGGGGCATATACATGGGTGGAAAGTCTACATGACATGGTTGTGGATGAAGCATATACATGGATGGGGTGTCCATATGACCATGGATGTGCATAGGGCACACACATAGATAGTTTCTATACTACCGTGGATGTCAATGGGGCATATACGTGGATGGAGAATCTATATGACCATGGATTTGGATGAGCAGACACATGGATGGAGTGACTATATGATCATGGATGTGGATGTGGCATATACACGGATGGAGTGTCTCTATGGCCATGGATGTGGATGTGGATGGGGCACATACATGGATCGAGTGTCTATATGACCCATGAATGTGGATGTGGGTAGTTAGGAACAGACGATTTAGACATTCGGGGAAGACTTTGCAGTAATTTTCCTCTTAGGTTTAAACATCTCCCTTTTTAGTGAGTGCTACTCTGTACCTGGTGCGTGTGGGAAATAGTATAGGGGCACTCGACAAAATCCCCTTCACAGAGCTTACACTCGGGGCAGGGAGAGACAGAAAGCATTAAGAAACCCTTTATACATCGTATCAGACACGTGGGCAGTGTTTAGCAGTCAGGAGACAAAGCAGGGACGGGGCTTTAGAGACTCTGAAAGCAGCAGGGTGAAGGGCATGCTGGGAGTTCTGAATCCCAAGGGCCGGAACACACCAAGAAAACACTCATGTCCAGATCTTCAGAAGATCGTGTGTTCACAGGCCACTTCTTGATCACACAAACAGAACACAAGTCCAAATTCCATGAGATTTAATCTTAGTAACAGGGAATGTACTCATTGTGGTTCACAACCAAACTGGCCCTCTTGCCATGAATGACTTGAAAGTTGAACAAAATATATAAAACAGCTGTGCTCAGAAGTGGCCTTCTAGGATGGGACTACAATGCCCACAAAAAGAGAAACACTGAGACACGCCCTGTAACTGCCAGCACAGCGGTCTTGAAGAGGCAGGAGTTCAGAGAGACTAGGCCCGCAGGGCCGGCGAGACAGCCCAGGGAGAAAGCTACACAGGTGAAGGGCGCCAGGAAGCTGCAAGGGGTGCCCTGGAGGCTGAGGATGACTCCTGGGGCTGAGGAACAACGGCTGGGAGCCATGAAGGGAGGCAGGGAGACGCCAGTCAGCCAGGGAAGAGCTAGCTGGCTGAACCCCTCGAGGGACTCAACAGACTCCACAGGGGAGCTTTGTAAGAAGGTTGTAAGAGACTAACCCTAAGGAAGTTTAACAGCAAGCCTAGAAAGGCCTGGCCTCATCCACAATCACTGTGCTGCCCAACAGACTAACTTTAACACTCTTAAAGGAGGACAACCAAATCCAAACACTCAACAACACAACGCACACAACGTCCACGTGAAGCAGCAGCGGTAGACAGAGAGGACAGAATTCGCAGACAAGGACGGCAAGACAGCTATTAGAAACATGCTCCACGTACTTCAGAATGTAGAGGAAAACAAGATCATGATGAAGAGAGAGATGGAAGGTATAAGAAAAAGATTTCATGTAATTCTTTGTTATGTCTTCAACAACTGAAAATATGCAATATCTGAAATTAGACATTCACCAGATAGAATAAACAGCAGATGTGACACTGCAGCAGACATGATGAATAACTTGAAGACACAGCAATGAAAACTATTCAAATGGAAGCTGAAGAGTAAAAAGACGAGAAAAACCAACCAAGTCCCAGTGACTTATGGGTCAGTATCAAGCAGTCCAGCACACACGTAATTGGAGTCCCAGAAGGAGAGAAAAGCAGAGGGACAGAGAAAGTAGGTAAAGAAATAGTAGCAGAAAGTTTTTTAAATTTGATATAAGCTTATCATAAGCCCACAGATTCATAAAGCTCAAAGAACAACAGACAGGGTACACAAAGAAAACTACACCAAGGCACATCCCAAGCTACTCAAAACCAGGGCCATCAAAAACAAACAAAAAGATTACATTGCTCCCCGTCTTCACATGCAATATAAAGTAAAAACAAGTTGAATCCAAAGAAAGCAAGTAACATATTTCTAGATCTTTTGGTTGAAGAAAAAAGGAGGTCAAGTTAAATTTTTGTAGAAGCCTTCCTTCGCTGGTTCTCCTAGCACAAGCCTAGTCTATGCATTGGGTAATCCGGCATGAACAACGTAGACTTAAACTACTCTATCACAGTGCATTTATATACCTTACAGTTCATAAATGTCATACATTTTAGAATGCATGCATCCTGAGGTCAGAAGCTTCAGGTCTCTCCCCATCAACGTCTATTGCAGTTTCTAGTGGAACACAATAGTTTGAACACACACGAAAGAGTCAATCTCATTTCACCCTCAGTACGCTGCCATGTGGAACGAGGTAAGAACAGAATGCCCGGGATAGGGGTTAATCGACTGTCCCAAGGCTACTGAAAAGGCATCACCAGGTAATGCCACCACACACTGTGACCTCAAAGTAGACACGAAAGAAGTGAGTTTTGAGTATTACTTACTCTGAGTTTCCACAAGATCCAAAGCAACACTGGAAGCTGTGTCCATTCCAGAGTCAATACAGGCTTGGAAGTTTTTTAAGGAGGAGAGCGCAGACTCTATACCGCTGAAGTACATAAATCCAGGTGAACCTGAATTTGGACCGGAGCGCCCTGGCATCTTGAAATGATTCCCTAAATGTTCAAACACAACGAAACAAGATTTGTAAGTCAGAATAACAACTGCATAGGAAAATAAAACTGCTGTAAACATCCACACAAATGTATCTGCTATCCCACAAGTGGCATGCTGTTATCCATATCCTACATCTCTTGAGAGGATACCAGGGCATGTGCCAGTCACCTGGGCCACCACACACAGCTGTACTCAATACAGGGGAAGGTAGCTGTCTTCATGTTTTAAAGGAGGGAGGTGACCCTCTTCCAAATGATTCCTTGATTCTCTGAAGAATTCAACAACAGCACAGTTCTCAAAAGCCTAACAGATAAGTGGGCTAGAAAAAGTAGACCACACATGACACAGCTTTCCAAAAAAAAGAAAAATGAAAACAGTACTAACAAAATAGTGGCCAGGCTTGGTGGTTTAGCCCGTAATCCCAGAACTTTGGGAGGCCGAGGCGAGTGGACTGCCTGAGCCCGTGGGTTCGAAACCAGCCAGGGCAACTTGGCAAGATCTCGTCTCCACAAAAAATCAAAAATTAGCTGGGCGTGGTAGCGCGCGCCTGCAGTTCCAGCTACTTGGAAGGCTGAGGCGGAAGGATCACCAAAGCCCAGGTCGGTGCTGGGGTGGCTGTGAGCGTGCCATTGCACTCCAGCCTGGGCAACGGAGTGAGACTCCGACTCAAAAAAAAAGTCTAGTAAGGTCGGATTTTGAAAATCTGTAATTTTAAAATGACCTGACGTACATGCATACTTAGTTCTGAAAACTGTTTTTAAAAAATGTCTATTTCTGTCCGTTTCTCTGGGTCCTAACAGATGAACAGACTTGCTGAGAGCCCAGATCCGGTTGAGGCGAAATTCCCCTGTGAGCTCTTGTCTCTGGCAGCACGTGCACTCCAGAAGCTTCGGGCATCACCCTCATACTACACTCTCCCTCATTAAAACCACAGGAGGGTCATTGCAGCTCTGAGGTGAGATGGGGCCACAGAAGGCCACACGGAACTGATAAAGGATGCGGGACGCAGCTGACAGGAGGATCACAGAGGAGAGCATCCGGTCGAGGAAGGGCAAATGGGGAGGGCACCTACGGCTGCGAGGAGCCCATGGCCCCAGAGCACCAGAGGCTCCTGATGTCGCCCTCTCCCGGACTCTGCTCCACAAACACCTGGCAGGTCCTCCTCCCTCCCACTTCCCTGAAGACACAGGAGGGCTGGAGAGGCTCTGCGCGCCTTCCCCCTCCTCCCCCATCACAAGCAGCAGCCCTGCTCCCTGAGAGCGAACCCTCCCGCCAGCGCCCTAGGCCCACCCTCCTTCCCGACCCCAGGACACCCTCCAGCCATTCTCCCTCACGCCTGCGCATGACACTTTCCCTCTTTGCAGATCTTTCTCTTCAGCAAACAGACACGCCGTCACTTCTCACACCTCACAGCACCCTTGACCTTCCACCCTACCCCTCTGGCCACCATCCACACCTCTCCACTCACCATCAGAGCAGCCCTGCTTTACAGACCTGCCTCTGTCAGTCTCCAAATGCTCTCCCCGAGCCCACCCGACAGGTTCCCACCCCACCGCTTCACTGCTCTGCTCTTTTCAAGGTCACCATTGCTGCCTTCAACGTCAATTCTCACCCTCATCACTCCCGACCGGCCAGCCGGCCAGCAGCATGGGACACAGCTCGCCATTCCTCCCTGGTGGCTCTCCATGCCTCGTGGCTATTCCCTCTCTTTGCTGGTCCCTCTCCGTCTCCAGAGCTCCATGTGTTTGTCGGAGGCCCAGGGCTCTTTTTCTTCTCCATCCACACTCAAATCAAGTACACTCCAGCCTCAGAGCCATGCCTTGTCGTTCCCTCTGCAAGGATGCTGGCCCCCAGGTCTCCCCCTCGCCTCCCCCAGGTCTCCCTTAAAGTCCCCTCATCAGGAAGGCCTTCCCTGCCACTCTGGAGACAGCATTCCCTCCCTCCCTTCCTGGGCTTCATCTTTCTCCAACACAGGTACTGCCAAGCAACACCTTCTTATTTATTGTGTTTCTTGTCTCCAGTCCCCAGCTGGACTCTAAGTTCCTTAAAAGCAAAGACTTTTCTGTTTCATTCACTGCTGTATTCCAAGCACCTCCAACAATGCGTGGCGCACAGTAACCATTCAATAAAGGTTTGCTGAGAATGACCGCGGAGAACACAGGCGTATACCCCAGACCTGCAACGGAGGCAGCGTGCCCAGGGCTCGGCACTCAGGTCTGTCTGCCCCGCCCTCCGCCATCTGCCTCGTGATCCCAGCTGGGTCCATTCCACTTAAATACCATCGGCAGATCTCTATCCCCAGAAGCGCCCCACATGAAAGGCTCAATGCGCCCCTTCTCTCCTGCCTGACCCTTCTCCCAATCCTACTCCTCCTGCAACATGATCCATCTTACTGAACAGCAACCCCATCCTTCCGCTTCTTGGGCCAAAAGCCTTGGTTCATAGTTGACCCTTCTTCTTCTCTCATTCATATCCTGAATCAAACCCATCACCAATTTTGTCAGCTCTGCAGTCAGAATATCTCCACCAATCCTATCACTACCCCGATTCAAACTATCCGCTCTTGCCTGAATTACTCCAGCCGTCTCCTAACTGGTCTCCCGGCTCCAACCTTGCCTTTTCCACCCAATTCACAACACAGCAGCCAGAGCGAGCCTTTGAACACATACTCGTACGTAAGACCACGTGACTCCTCTGCTCAAAAACCTCTAAGGACTTCCTGACTCACTCAGAGTACCAGGCAGAGAGCTTCGTGCCAACCAACAACTGTGGTTCCCCAAGCGGTGCCTGACCGAGCAGCACCAACAGCACCTCTGAACTTGGGAGAAGAGCAGTCCTCAGGGCCCAACACTGTTAACAAGCCCTTCATGTAATTCTAATTTGGTGTGCCTGGGCGGCAGTGTGAGCACATCAGAATCATCTGCTGGCCTGTTAAAACACGAAGTGCTGGGCTTCACCCTCAGAATTCCTAGGTATGGGAGAAGACCTACTCATCTGCATTTCTAACAAAATTCCAGAGAATGCAGATTCTGCTGATCCAAGAATCCCATCTGGAAAAGCCACCGCTCTGTACCATCTGGCCCTGCTAGTCCTATAATCACCGGCCGTGCTTCCACTTACGGCCCTTGTGCTTGCTGACCAGACAGGGATGCCAGTGACCAAGAGGATAATCAAAAGAAGGGAGGGCTGGTCTTAATTCCCCATCACCTGTAGGAGAAAAGCCAACATCATAGCAGACTACCCAAAGCTTCCCACCACGTAACGCGAACATGCTGTTCAGATCAGAAATTCCATTTTTCCTCAAGGCAAACATGCATTCCATGAAACCCTAACTACACGAGATTCCAGAATAAAGACAACCCATTTCTTCCCCAGCCCCTCAACACAAGCTTGGAAGAGAACAAGTGCCATATTAGAATGAATCAAGTACTAGTAAGTTCAAACAAGGAGGTTATACAAACAAAGCACACTAGAAGGTTCAAAAAAGGAAGTGATTACAGGCCTAGCACGGAAGTCAGAGGCTTAATGGGAAAAAAAAAGGTGCATATATGGGACCATAAAGGATTTTTAGGGCTTGGGAAGGTCTAGATTGTCAGGAGAAAGCAGTTCTGATGAAGAAAACAGTAAGACAAAAATGATCATAAGGTTGTAAAATATGGGATGAGTTCCCTTCACCTGGTACACAGGGACAAAGGGACGGAAAGCAAACGGTTCGTTCTCTGGAGTACATGACAGAGGGTCTCGAGCGCAGGACAGACAGCACTCCAGCTGGGGCTGGGGATCATCAAACGGGACTTCTAGTTTTACGTATTTTTTTATGCTTTATCGTGAAAATCAAAATCTGAAACAAATTTGACAAAATGCTACAGACTTAAAAGCTGGGTGGGCGTGATGATTGATCTCTTACGTTATTTTCTGGGATTTTAAAATTCCACACCAAAAGAAATAAAATATAAATATGAATAAAAGCCAAAAATGATCTGCAAAATCTGCATTTTGGTGAAGGACAGTGCTTGTTTACAACCTCTCTTCATTACACCAAACAGGTTGAGACATTCTACACAACAGAAATATGCCCATACACAAGATAGAAAAACATAAATTCATAAAAATCAGGATCAAAACACAGAAATTAAAGGAAAAACCAAGCACATGAGAAAGTTACAATGCAGTCATGTTGACTTTAAGGTCCTACACAATACTATACTTGCAATACAAATTTGTCTGTGAGCTTCCTGATAAACCAAAAGTGAAAGTCTCTTCCTTCATAAAGAAAAAAGAACACTAGGAACTCAGGAAAAATACAGCTTTCCCTGGCAGTCAAGGCAGTATGGATCACCATATACGAGATAACAGAGTTACACTGGAAAAATAACCTCAATATTATCCTTACAATAAATGCAACAGCAACTTCCTGGCACTGTTTTTTGAGACTATTCCTCAAGGTGGACGAAGGCAGGACACTTGTGACACACATTGGCTAGGTGCCCATCAAACCTATTTCCCCTTCAGTCGGGTCATACAACGGCATAAGCACCCCATTTTACAGCCTTCTTTGCAGTTAAGGTGTGGCCTATACAGTAAGGGCCCTACAGATACACGAGTTCCATTCCGAGAGTGCATATGAAAGTCCAACAAAGTTAGCCTAGGTATCCAAATAATACAATCGGCTATGGAGTACTGTACTGTAACAGGTTTATAATACTTTCCACACAAAAAATAAAACATTTTTGCTCTTACAGTGCAGTGCAACAGCTGGCATGCATGGCCGGCGAGTGAGCAGGCAAGAAGAGCTCCTGACTGGGGGAGGCAGGGGAGGTGGGAGACGGCAGAGCTGAAGGATCGCCAGCAACAGGAGACGGAAGGCAGGCTGCGATGTCACTCACGCCTGACGCTGATGGCACAGGTTCTGGTTCCTTGCTGGAGTCAAGTCTGTCTACCCTCTTGAAAGCACGATTCGGTGGTGTCTGGGCAGTCGCTCTTTTCCCTTGTCACAGACGACACGGCAGCACTGGACTGCGTTCCGAACGGCTGCTGCAGCCTGTGTGTCCTGTTCTGCGTCAGGTCCTGTGCCTCCAAAACTAGCAGTGCCTCCTCCAACAAGGAAAACCCCTGCCATTTCCCACACTGCGAGTCTCAGCTTCTTCAGTTCTTCTTCCTCCTGTCTCTCCTCATCCTTCCACCCCAAGGCCATCAGGTCGTCGTGAGTCAGTTCCTCCCGTTGCTCAGCAGGGCGGTCGGTAGAGGCGTCCTCTTGCAGATCTTGCACCAGCTCTCGCCGCGGGCCACTCTGTTGCTGGAGACCGCCAGGGACTCTTCGTCCACCTTCTCAAACCCATGAAAATCACGAACAAACTGCGGGCACAGCTTCTTCCACGGGACAACGTATGCCAGACGTACAGACTAACGTACGTGACTGGACATGCAAATGAAAGCTCACCACGCAAAGGTTCGTATGGAGAGGACTCACTGTAACTGCATTCAAGGCAATACAACATGAGCCGCTCCCAGGCCCAGTCCATGAGAATCACACACTTTCTCATTTGATAGCCTGTTACAGAAAAGCAGACACCTCAGAAGCTATATCCTGATGATGTAGAATGACTACATAGAAGGAGCCTGGGCCCCTACATCTCCCTGCTTGAAGGAAACAGCTCGCCAGTGAGGCTCCATGCATGAAAGAAACAAACTGCAACTGTGCAAAGTCATGTAGATGTGGGGCTTACCTTTACCGTACCTGCCATCACTGAAATAACACAACACCACCAGGACCAAGGTGATATGGTCAAGTACTCAGTGCTCTAGTCAGCCTCGAATTGGAGTGAGTTTAGATTGTGTGGAGAAGGGTTATCCAATAGAACTTTCTGTGATGATGAAAATGCTTTATAATCCTCTCTGTCCAATATGACAGGGACTAGGCACACACATACTGATCATCTAAAATGTGGTTGATGAGCCGGGCTCGGTGGCTCAGCCTGTAATCCTGTGCCTTTGGGAGGCTGAGATGAGTGGATTGCCTGAGGCTGCGGGTTCGAGACCCGCCTGGGCAACTTGGCGAGACCTCATCTCTACAATAAATCAAAAATTAGCCGGGCATGGTAGCACGCGCCTGTAATTCCAGCTACTTGGAAGGCTGAGGCGGAAGGATCACCGGAGCCCAGCAGGTCGAGGCTGCGGTGGCCGGGAGCGGCCACTGCACTCCAGTCTGGGCGACAGACTGAGACTCCAACTCAAAAAAATAAAAAATAAAAAAAAAAAAATAAAATAATAAAATAAAATAAAATGTGGTTGATGGAGGGAGGAGGGAAGAGGTGAAAATTACCTACTGGGTACGGTGTTCGCTGTTTGGGTGAGGGGCACGCTAAAAGCCCAGACTTCACCACTGCGCAACATATTCGCATAAGAAACCTGCACGCATACCCCCTAAATATATAAAAATAATAATAAAGTATGATGTGACTGAGAAATCGAGATTCAAATTTTATTTAATTTTAATTCATTTAAACAGCCACATGGGCCTATTGGCTACTGCACTGGACAGCACAGTTCTAGAAGCACCATTACCAAGGTATGCTACACATATGAACCGGGGATAGGTGACGGGGCAAAGCCACAGCATACACAAAGCATGTCTTCCGGGAATATCAATCCTCCTTAATGCAATACGAAACATATCAAGATTAAAGTAAACATTAGCTACGTAAAGTAGAACACAGAGGCAATCTCGAGGTAGGGGAACATGCAGGATTTGAACTACCTGAGCTCAAAACCTGGTTCTGCCATTTAGTAGCTGAATGACTTGAGGCAAACTGTCTAACTCTTAATGTCTGACATTTTCCTTTTGTAAAATGGGGAGGATCCAGGGCCTACCTCAAGGGTGTCTGTCAGGACTAAAACACTAAGAATAATGTCCACACATACATTTTTAAAAATGAGAGCCTGCAGAGGCTCACCTCTGGAATCCCAACACTTTGAGAGGCTAAGGCAGGATGACCCCTTGAGGTCAGGAGCTCAAGATCAGCATGGTCAACACAGTGGGACCCTCATCTCCACCAAAAATATTAAAATAAAAAATCAGCCATGCACAGAACTCACATCTGTTGTCTCAAGCTACTCAGGAGGATGAGGTGGGAGGATCACTTGAGTTCAGGAGTTCAAGGTTGCAGTGAGCTATGATCACGCCACTGCATTCTAGCCTGGGCAACAGAGCGAGACCCTGTATCTAAAGCTAAATATAAATGAGAACAAATACTATCATCAGCCTTATCATTACAGTACGGTGAGCATCAATACAGAGTTGCGCTTAAGAAGCAGGACACTGAGACTGGGCGTGGAGGCTCATGCCTATAATCCCAGCACTTTGGGAGGCCAAGGTGAGAGGACTGCCTGGGCCCACACGGGTTCAAGATCAGCCTAGGCAACTTGGCGAGACCTCATCTCTACAACAAATCAAAAAATTAGCCAGGTGTGGTGGTGCATGCCTACAGTTCTAGCTGCTTGGAAGGCTGAGGTGAAAGGATTGCCTGAGTCCAGCAGGTCGAGGCTGTGGTGGCCATGAGCGTGCTGCTACTGCACTCCAGCCTGGGCGACAGAGTGAGACTCTGACTCAAAAAAAAAAAAAAAGTAGAAGCAGGACACTGGCCACAGATGTCTAGAAAATCCTCCATTTATACCACTCAGCACTGCACAGCCTTGGCTAAGCTGCTTGACTTTTCACCTTCCGCCAGCTCTTCTGTGATATGTATGGAGTAATCATATCTATCTACAGCATTATTGTCAGGATAAATTAAAATTTTCTCAAACTTAACAAGAAGCAGTTGAGACTGGTAGCAGTATGGCTCATACCTGTAATCCCAGCACTGAGGAAGCCCAAGGCAAGAAGATCACTTGAGGCCAGGAGATCAAGACCAGCCTAGGCAACACAGTGAGAGCCCATCTCTAGGAAAAAAACTGAAAAAATGAGCTGGGTATGGTGGTACACGCCTATAGTCCTAGCTACTTGAGAGGGTGAGGAGGGAGAACTGCTTGAGCCCAAGAATCTAAGGCTGCAGTGAGTTATGACTGTGCCACTGTACTCCAGCCTGGGCGACAGAGCGAGATCCTGCCTCTAAAAAAATAAAGAATCCACTGGAGCAATAATTAAAAATGCAAATGTATGGGCACTATTTCAAACCTACTGAATCAGAGTCCCTGGTGGAGACCCTGGGGAATCTACATTTGTGAGACAACTCCCTTGAGTCTCAGGGCCAGAAAGGCATGGAGAACACCAAGATGACTGTGTCATTCCCCCTCCCCCTACCACATTCATACGTTGAAGCCCTAACCCCACACGTAATTTCAGTATCTGCAGACAGAGCCTTTGGGAGATAATGAGGTTTAGATGGGTTAGTGCCTTTATACAAGGAGGACAAGACACCAGGGCTCCCTCTCTCTCCACAGTTCCCTTGCTGTGAAGACACAGAAGGATCTTAAACGTCCAGCCTCCAGGGCTGTGAGAAATAAACTGTTGTGTAAGCCACGGTTCATGATATTTTGTCACAGTAGCATGAACAAAGAGACGATATATACAAAGATCAATGCAAGCTAGGACAAATACAAAGTACCTATCACATGGTCACTAGCATTATTTGTCTGAATGCAAAACTCGCATTATGCCAATGAAACTTTACTCTTTCAGGGAGCCAGGGAAAACGTGGCCATGCCCTTTGGTAATTCTGGAGTAGGAAAAAGATTGAGATTGAGATTGGATTGAGAAGCAAACAGAACGGATGGCACAGAAAGATGGAGGAGACACACTTTTCTCCATTCCTCCCAATAAGTACAGCCAAGTACATATGTCAAAGACAATCCCTTCTCCTCTGACCCTCAGCACCTTCTTTGATGATTATACAAGGGCTGACAATTAAGTTTGCAAACTCGTCCTAGAAAAAGTGCTACCCACCCTCATTGCTGAGTATCACTGCAGTCTATCTTCAAAGCTCTCCTCTTGGGAAGCTATGCACTGATGCCAGCACCTAGTCCATTGGGTATGGGGGTGCACGCCTGTAGTCCTAGCTACTTAAAAGGGTGAGGAGGGAGAACAGCTTGAGCCCAAAGCAATTTTGGAGCTCTTTTCTGGGATGCCCGTCAGAGCTGCTGTTGTCCTGAATGTCATCAAAATGTCTTCCTTTCAATATTTCTTTTATTTTGGGGTAAAGAAATAAGTCATTGGGGGCCAAATCCAGTGAGGAGCATGGAGGCTGTTCCAACACAGTTGTTTGTTGACTGGCTAAAAACTCCCTCACAGTGCTGTGTGCGCTGGTGCGTTGTCAGGATGCAAGAGCTCCTTCGGGACCATTGTGCACACGCCTTTCTCATGCCAAGATTTCCGATCAAGATTTTCCTACTATTTTTCCTGTCGATGTTTACTTGGTCTTCCATGCTTCTCACAGCCAGCCGATGATCTTGACACACAATTGGATGAACTTTCGCAATCTTTTTGTCAGTTCTGCTCATTACTGGCCGTCCCGACCTCCCTTCATCAGTGACGCTTTCTGTCCCCTCAGAAAAATGTTTATTTTTGTTCACTGCCGTTTTCTTCATGGCATTATCCCCGGAAACGTGGACTAACATGCCCCAGACTTCACTTCCACTTTTACCAGGTTTGACAAGAAATTTAATATTTGTTCATTGCTCTGATTCAAGCGCCAACATTCTCGCGACGACAGCTCTGATGGCCATTCCAGAAAAAAAGTTCCAAAACTGCTTGGATGAGTGGACTAGGCACTGGCATTGGTGCATAGCTTCCCAAGGGGAGTACTTTGAAGGTGACCATAGTGATATTCAACAAGAAGAATGCAGCACTTTTTCTAGGATGAATTCACGAACTTAACTGTCAGACCTCATAAATAGCTCTGTGCAGTCACTCTACTTTGTTCATCACTACTACCTTGCACAGTGCTTCACAAACAGCAAGTGCTCTGAAAATAATTCCTAAATGAATAAACCAACTGTCTACTTCCATCAGACCCACAGCTCTCGTCTTCCATTCTCTCCCTCACACCCACTGTTCATAACCCCAACCCAAGATGTAGTCCATCCAGCCCAAGCATGAGAAAGCCCTCCTCACTTCTCTGCCTGCCCAATTCTTACCCATCTGCTAAGGTCTGAATGTCTGTGCCCCCCCCCCCAATTTCTATGTTGAAATCCTCACTACTAAAGTGGTGGTATGAGGAGGTGGCCCCTTCTGGGAGGTCATCAGGTCCACTCTCATGAACGGGATGATTACCTTTATAAAAGATGCTCCAGGAGTTGCCTTGCTCTTCCCCCCAGTGTGGACACAGCACGAAGGTGCCACCTATGAACCAGGAAGCAGGCAGTCACAAGACACCAAATCTGCTAGTACCTGGATCTTGAACTTTTCTGCTGTGCATAAGCTACTCCGTTTATGGTATCTTATTATAGCAGCCCAAACTTACTAAGACACCATCTTTCATAGCATGGTTTAAATGAGTGGTTCTCAACCAGGGGAGATTTTGCCCCTCTGCCAGGGGACATTTAGCAATATCTGGAGACATTTTGTTCGTGCCACCAAGGGGTGAGGGGTGGTACCTACGGGCATCCAGTGGACAGAGGCTGTCAAACATCCTACAACGCACAGGGCAGCCCCCACAACAAAGAGTTCTCTGGCCTAAAGCATCAGCAGTGCATCAGTTGAGAAACACTGGGCTGTTTAAACCAAGCTCCTCCTGGATCTCTCCCAAGGCAGCATGTCTTCTGTTCCTCGTACCTGTCTATGGCCCCGGGGAAAGCTTAGAACAAGGCTCTGCATCTCCTGCGTTCTTCCTTGGCATGTTATTTGGCCCGCTCCCTAGCAATAAGGTCCTCTGTAGGTAGGGCCAGTTATTAACCAACATAAAAATAAAAAGACCTCTCTACTGTTCTCTCCACTCATCTTTCTGTACAGCGCAGTGGCAGGCACAAAGCAAACACTTTAGACACTATGCTGGCCTTCTTTAAATCCATGGGAGGCAGGAAGCCTTGCACAAGTTGGCCAGAGCTGGGTCTCCTTTTTAACATGTAAGGATATATCCTTCTCTCTGAAAACTTTTTTTTCCTTCCAGAGTCTCGCTCTATCGTCCAGGCTGCAGTGCAGTGGCCGGATCACGGCTCACTGCAGCCTCGACCTCCAGGGCTCAGGCGATCCTCCCGCCTCAGCCTCCCAGGTAGCTGGAATACAGGCGTGCGTCACTACTTCCTAACTTTTCAGTTTTGTTTGTTTGCAGAGAGGAGTTCTACCTATGTTGGCTAATAACTGGCCCTACCTACAGAGGACCTTATTGCTAGGGGGCGGGCCAAATAACATGCCAAGGAAGAACGCAGGAGATGCAGAGCCTTGTTCTAAGCTTTCCC